>JAFBJW010000040.1:1581073-1861290 GCA_016785235.1 Pseudorhombus dupliciocellatus
ACCCCCCGCCCCGCCCCCCCCCCCCCCCTCTCCCCGCTTCTGACTCTCTCTCGGCCTCGTGGACCAGAAACCAGAAACTCCAGAAGCAGGTCACGAGGAGCCCAGAGCCGCCGAGCGGTATTCCCACCTGAAACTGGTTTTCATCGCTGGGAGTGAAATTACGTTCAAGGCCAGACAGCCTCCGAGCTTCAGAGCATGGTCCAGTAATTTCAATAAGGCACTCAGTGAAATTGCAAAAGCTGCGGCTTTTAATGTAGTTTCACGAGTGATTTTTTTTTTTTCTTGTTAAGGTCACATATGGAGGGGGAGCCTCTGCTAACATGAGCTAAGACAGAGCTTCAGAACACTCCACGGCTGGAGAGACGGCTTCTATTTAAAGGGTCGAGTCACACAAACGTACATTTTACTGCTTCTTATCGCAGCTGTCGTACCGCGAAGATTCGGTTTGAGGTTTTCCGATAAATATTCAAAGCGTCGGCAGCGAAATAACTTTCTTAACACGACTGGAAAAACTTTGTATGCACAGTGACCAAAGCCCTGTCCTCTATAGTTATGAAGTGCATGCATCTCCAAATCCTGATCCTAGTACTCAAGTAAATGTACTTTGTATTACTTGATATGAGAACTAGAACATGAGAGAGGCGCATCGACGCGGCGTATTGAGGTGTACGGGGGCCATTTACGTTGGAGCGTCGGTGACCTGCTTCCTGTATGACCCACGCCAATCTCTCCGGGGGGGGATGGGGGGCGGGGCAGGTTCAGTGCAGAGTTCTCCCGGTGAGGCGGGTGTGTGAGCGGCCGCCGTGTCCGCCATCCTCCTGTCACATTACCATACGTTCCTGCAGCAGGACTGCTAATTACGTCTGTGTGTGACAGCCGCATTGCCAAGGTGGTGAGAGGGCTGGGGAGTGTGTGTGTGTGTGTGTGTGTGTGTGTGTGTGTTTGAAGTTAGAAAAGACTTCACAATTTCAGATGCTGCTAATTAGAAAGTGATGAAACAAGTGATGGACACGTGATTCTTCGGGACGCAGCTAATTGGTTTTTAATGACGCGCCTCGCCACTATCAGCCGTCCTATCAGCTGAAGTGGGACGCCGGCGTTAACCCGGACTTCCAGAACGGAGGCATTTTTTATTCATTCCCTGGCAGCCTGACACGCCTGTGTACCGCTATTTTTATAGCTGCTCTGGTGCGCAGCCCAGTCAGTGGTCTGCCGGCGGTTTGAGCCTCCGGAGGTGAGTCTGCAACAAGCTCCGACGGAGATAAAACCCGGTAAAAGTGAGTGAAGGAGAGCCGGGCTGTGATATTCCTGTGGTATTCCTCGGGCTGCACGGCTCTCTGGGGATTTGCAGACTCTCTGAGCCGTGGGAGAGGGAAGAGCAACAGGAAGACGAGATGACAGTTAGTCACCTCTGAGCTGAGGAGAGTCGGGGAGGATCTGAGCCCTGGTCCCAGGTGGCACTTGACAGTTTAACACTTTATCCTCTCTCTCTCTGTGCGCGCACGTGTGCCGCTGCGTGTTGACATTTCACACACAAAAGAAAGACGGTGGGGACCACGTTACGCTGGTCTCCACCTTCTTGCGCCAGCTCTCCGTCCGTTATTGAATCAAATGTAGAATATTAGCACTCCTGTTGAACCAGTCTTGCTCCCGCTTACATCACAGGCCCTGTTTTCCCTCGCAGCTTTGCCAGGCCGCTCAGATCTTTCACCCACAGTCTGTTTCAGCACAGGCCCGAACGAGGAGAAGGGCAGGACAGGCTGAATCTGTCCAATCCAGCTTCGCTTTTTCTGATGGTGTGGGAATTTTGAACTCCCAGTTGACAGTTTCTCGTCATTCATTTTTAACTTTGTCAGGCGGCCAGAAGGTTCCAGGTTTAAATCCCTGACCTCCTTGTTTAGCATTGACTGTTACACCTCCGTCCAGATCTTCACTTTCATTTCCATCCCGTCCCTCCCGTCCCATCTTGCGTTCCTCTGTAGCCCACTTCTCGTGGATGATATTTGAAGGACAGTCAATGGCCTTGAATTCAAACAGCCTTGTTAACTTTCCATCTTACCTGTGACACACAAAAAAGTGGAGTTGGTATGCAAATGAATGCGCAGACAAATGCAGCATCGGACAACCCTTCCTTGACAGAACGAGAACAGCGGGACGGAGCGTTTGTAGTTCAGACACATTTGTTCTAGACAGTGGTGGAATATATATATATATATATATATAAAAAAAAAAAGAAAATCAAAGCTCTTTTGTGAAATGTGAGACGCTGTAAACTGAATAAATATTTATGGTAACTGCTCCATATACGACACACAGGCAGCAGCAGCTTGTCGTATCCTACCTGTGTCTGTGATATTTAAAACATCCGCAACGATATTACGCTCCTCTGCAAGCAGGCAGAATCCAACATAAACCCGGTCCAATCTGAATTCACTGCGTGCATTCAACAACGATCAAATGAAGATTTTTAAAGATGAATCCACGTGGGCTCACTTATAATTTGCTCTCTTCTCGTTTCACTCCATTTGTCACTCCATGGGTTCCAGAGGCCGTTCCACTGTGTGACTCTCAGAGGAAACACTTTCAGAAGTTAAAGTCGCCTTGTTAATTGAGATCAAATGATTAAAATTCAGCCTCGTACTGCGGAGGTTTCATCTGAACTCAGGTATTCTGCAGCCGTAACAGTGTTAGAGGTTGTCTGAAACCCGTCGGTTTTCTCGTGCTCTGACAGAAATCTTTGTTTTACCGATTCACTCAAGATATTTTTGCCCGAGCAGAGTTTGCCTCCTTCGCAGGTGAAGAATATTTCATGACCCGAGGGCTCGCTCAGAACTCGTGATGCATGCACAGAAGTGAAATTAAATCCTGGCGCGATATATTTGCCTGCGTTTTTTTTTTTTGAGAAGGGGGGATAAAAAAAGTCCCCCAGTGACACGACAACATTTCAAACCGTTTTTCACAGCAAACAGCTGAAGCTGCTGTTGCCTCACCCATGTTTGATTCCCTGAGCGCTTCCCCCTTGAATCCTTAAACACGATGCTCTCCGCAGGCAGAGGGCTCCTCCTTCCTGCAGATGGGAGCGTCTCTGGAGCAGCAGATCCTCTGCATGTTCAAGGTACGCAAATACAACAACAACAACAACCAACCCTCGAACCTCGTTTGAACTCATCAGGACTCTCACTGACGAGATCGATCCCTGTCTTTAGCTCATGGAGGAGTACGACTGGGGCGAGTTTGCCGTCATCACCAGCCTGATGCCGGGATACGACACCTTTGTGGATATAGTGGAGGCCTACACAGATACCTCCTACTTCCTGTGGAACCTGCAGGATGTTTTGACTCTGGAAATGTCCGTTGGGGCTAATGATGTGAAGACCAGGCGCATGCTGCAGCAGGTACGACGAGATCACCCTCTTGTTTCTGGAATTTAGAGAAAACTTCACTGTTCGGAGGAACATCTGGAGCCACCGTCTCCTGATGCCCCTCCGGTGCTGCTCCGCCTTCAGGTTCTGTTTCCCCTCCTCTGCAGGTGGATTCTCAGGTCCTGCTGGCGTATTGCTCCCACGACGAGGCCCAGTATCTGTTCCGCCAGGCGGCAGAGGCGGGCCTGCTGGGGCCGGGCTACATCTGGATCCTCCCCAGTCTGGCCGTGGGCAACCCCGACAGCCCTCCGCCTGTCAGCTTCCCCATCGGCGTGATCGGCGTGATCACGGACCAGTGGAGGAAAAGCCTGCGGCAGAGGGTGAGGGAGGGCGTCGCCATCGTCGCCAAAGGGGCCGAGAGCTTCAAGAATCGGTACGGCTTCATTCCCGAGGGCCACGGCGACTGCAGCAAGCCGGCGAAACACACCAACAACAACACGCTGTTCAGGTGAGGCTCCGCACACTCTATTGGAGACGTCCTCACTGATGCATGAGAGAAGTTAGAGAGAAAAGTTAGCGCCAGCCATCACCTGACCCACCTCAGCCTCCCACATTAGATTAAGCCCAGTGGAGCCTCAGCTGTAATTAGGAGGTGATAATTACCTGTGATTATCTTTGCACATGAATATGTAAATTCATAGTGCAAAGACGTAGACGTTTCTTCCTGTTTGAGGGTTTGCTTCTCTCTGCAGGCACATGCTGAATGTGACGTGGGAAAGGAGAGATCTGTCCTTCAACAACCAGGGCTTCCTCTCCCACCCCTCCATGATCATCATCGCCCTGGACAGGGAGAGACTCTGGGACAAGGTACGAGCACCAGAGACGGACGCTGACACACACACACAGCAGCACGTCGGGAGTGAGACTCCGTCACAGCGCCTGCAGTGTGAATTTTGCTCGAATTTCTGATCTCAGTTCAGTTCAGACCCTCAGAAGCTAAATGTGTCTCTCCCTCGTGTGTCTTACTCATTGTCCGCGACTCTGATGATGTCGCAACGAGCCATGGACACGTTTAAACATTTTAAATTGAAAAAGCGATCTGAAAAGGTGATAGTAGAAGTCTGTGGGTTGCCCTGTTTGAGCATCCTTCTTTCTCTTTCTCCAGTTTCATCATCACCGTGTCTTGCAGTTTTCACACACACACACACACACACACACTTATCAAAGCCCGAGGGTGTATTGTGAGCTGCGACTACACGACCTGAGCGTAATCTCACGGCTACAGTTGAACTCATTTATTTCTGCCCCTGAAAGACCAACCTTCTTCATCAATGTCACCTCGCCGGCTGCAGCAAACAGGAGCATGCAACTGTTTGTTTGTGTGTGTGTGTGTGTGTGTGTGTTGACGTTGTACTCGTACAGCTGACATCTTAACACACACCAGGGGCTTTGTCCATGTCCTCATGTCCAGGTGCAGACACGCACACCGTCCACCCCGGCACGTGTCTGAATTGTGAATCTGGTTTTCAGTGTCATTACAACCTCCACGTGTCACTTCCGCCTCCTCCTCCCCGCCTCTTCCTGTCGTGTAGCTCGTCAGGGAGGATGACAGCTCGTGGAGTGCTCGCTCTTTTCAAGTCTCCCTCCTCCAGTGTGACACCCTGACAATTTAACATGATATTTTTCCCCGAAGAGCGCTGCTGCTGCCGGGTGACACTTCGGACGGAAAAGTCCCAGATTCTCTGCCCGGCCCGTCTCACAGTTTCCTGTCTCCGTCCCCCTTATTTATTTATTCCCCCCCCCTGTAGAATCACCGCAACACGTCTGAAGCATGATCTATACGTGCGACATCACATGACTTTGACTTCAGCTCGGGACTGAATTCATCGTGGAATGATTTTTAATGAGGAAAAGCTGCATTTAAAGCAGAGCAAGAATCAATCTGCTGAATAAAAGACCCTGATCCATCCTCGTGAACACGTGAGTTATGGAGACAGTAAAGTCTCAGTCTTCTGATTTCCAACTCGAAAAGGACAGCAAGCGAATAATAAGGCAGCAACATTGCACAAATACAACATTATAACATTATTAACACACGTAATTCCTGAAGGATTTGGGGGAATTCCTGCATCCAGAAATAAATTAAAATCCCAAAAAAGTTCTGGTTGCTTCCCTGCAGTGGTGTGTGAGACGCGCTGGAGTGATTGATCCATGCAACTGCATCTCCCTGATTCACAGATGGCGCCGAGAAAACAAATCGCCCTCTCCACATCACGCCGTACCCCCGCCGCACATTTGTAAACCGTCCGCGTACGGAGAGGGGCAGAGTGGCGAGCAAATCAGGAGCCGCCGTGAAAAAGGGGTCTCATTAAAACTGCGAGGGAGCGAGTTTGGCGTGCAGTAAGTCAGAGCGGGCGGAGCTCAGCACGGCTCATTAGGTCGGGCCGATGTGACAAACAGTCCTGCTCCTCACAGGGTTTCGCTGAGCTGAGGCCGCCACGGGATTATTCATTGTGTGATTTGATATTCTCCAGCGGTTCTGGTCAGAAGTGGCTCCCTCTCCGACGTCATAAAAACTCAATCTGTTGCTCCTGCAGCCCGTCGCCGTCGCATATTTCACTTTCCAGAGCTTCTTTATCAAACAAACACTTTATTTTTCCTCCTATGATCCAGAAAAAAGCTGCCGAGACAGAAAGAAAGGAAGCACGCGTAATAAATTGCACTAATCACTCCAACGGTTCCCATTTATGAGCGGTGACATTTAAATATGTTTCTTCAGATGAAAAAAGGAAAATTAATAATTGAGTAATCAGTCAACAAAATGAACACGGATTGAAGGCGACGCATTCTGCCATGTTTTATTAATGTGCTGCGGCCAGCTTGCTCGTTGTATTAGTTTCTGGCTTTTCCCCCCAATATGTCTGAGTCAAGACTTTACAGTCTCAGCGTGCATCAATGAACCGGCTCTTCATCTTCTCATCCTCTTCCTCCAGGTCAAGAAAATGCTCATTTTCTTGTATGAAATCAACTAATGACCTCCACCGGGGGGGCTGCAGTTCCCTGAATACACCGCCCAGTGGTCTTTAGAGGCGGAGGCCGACGGTGCTGATGTGAAGCTGACCCTCTCCTGTCCGCAGGTGGGCACGTACGCTCGCGGGATCCTCCAGGTCCGCTACCCCGTCTGGCCTCGGTACGGCAACTTCCTGGAGCAAGTGTCCGACGACCGGCACCTGACCGTGGCGACGCTGGAGGAGCATCCCTTCGTCATGGTGGAGAACGTGGACCCGGGCACCGGCACGTGCGTCCGCAACACGGTGCCCTGCAGGCATCAGTCCAACCACACGGAGAGGTGCGACACTCAGCCGGTTCATTCACAATGTAAAACCTTCTGAAGCCAAGGCCTGGAGCTTTCTCCTGAGTCACACTGTCCTGTGTCCAAATCTCCCATTTTCCCATCCTAACCCGTACTTACCTTTTATTAATCAATAATAAATGAAAGCATTTCCAAAGTCAAGCCTCATTTCCCAACCAGCGCAGAGGAGCTGGGTTTCTCGTGTTGACACATTTCAAATAATACCCAGTGCGACACGCAGGCATCTGCGCCCTCCCTCTCCCGTTCCTCTGCCCCAGTTTGGGTCTGACGAGACGCCGAGGACCTCCACGCTTCATTAAACGCCGAGTAATTGTGTGTGCCGAGTGTCTGAGCGCTTTAAAAACACACCTCTGGTGTCAAACACGGATCGCAGCGCGGCAGACAACAGCCATTACACAGCTATTAGCTCCCGCCGCCGACAACAGGTGCCGTCGCCGCGTTGAAGCGGCCGCAGGAAACAGTGTGTGAGGACGCAGTCGTGAGTTTAATGACGGAGGCTCGGCTTCAGGTGTCCTCAGCTGGAATGAGCGTGGACTGACCACGTGTGTGTGTGTGTGTGTGTGTGTGTGAGTGTGTGTGCACGTGCCGTGGCTGGCTCATTGATTACACAGAGATATACAGTGTGTAATAGTTGTTGTTGGGAGTAATGGGACATTGATTGCCAGTAAAGAAGATTTATTTGCCCAACATGGAGACATCTGTCTCAGCAGTGGACAGTGTTATCCCGTCCCCTGCTTCTTTCTCATCGTCCCTCTCCCTCTCTCCGGCTGCCGTGTCCCATTTGGACGGGGACCAAAAGGGACAGAAGTCTGCAGCTTTATAAATCGGTTCATCTCGTTCTCTCGGGAGCAGATGTTTTACGTGATTAAAACTTTTTGTGTCGCTCGTTCAAAAAAACTCCAAAAAAAACCCCTTTTCTTTGGACAGATGACGGCGTCTCCTGCCAGAGTCTGAGCTGATCCGGGGCCAGCGCTCCGAGCTGAAACGTCCTCATCAGTTCAGCATTGTGTTGGTTGGGTAAATGGCGGGAGAGCACGGCAGCTGCCAGATGGGGAAATGTCGACCGACTCCACAACGATTGTCATGATAATAAAAATATAAACGACTTAACTGTTTAACAAATAGAACAACAGATACTCTATCAATCCCGAGGGAAGCTTTGTTTAATGGTTTAAATTATTTAGCTTAATGTGCTTGTTCCAGCATCTAAAATATTATCATATCATCGCAAACCGGATGGACTGTAATCCAAAACAAACACATTTTTGAAATTATAGTTTGATATCTGTGAGAAGGAAGAGGCAGCGTGGTCTGGGTTTGGAGGTATTTGGAGGCCACTGCTGAACTAATGGCTGTCAGATTTGGGGCGTCGTCGGGTCGCTCGACGTCTGTTTCCTGTCCGGCGCTCACCTGAGATTCCTCCTCGCTCGCTCGCTCTCTCTCCGGTCCGACCCCCTCGTGGAGCCTCCCTCCGCGCTGCACCAGTTTCTGGGCACAACACAACTGTTGCTCATCCTCAGAGGGCCCCGTGCTGCACGTGTGCATGTGCTCGTGCGTGGGGCGGACAGACACGCATTGTGTGTGTGTGTGTGTGTGTGTGTGCATTGTTAGCGGAGTGTGAAGAATGGCGACAGGCGGCCGACTCCGGCAGCAGTTTAATTAACGCAGCGTTGATCTGAATCATCGACTCCCGTGAAAGTGACGAGCTTCTCAAAAACACAAAAATCTTAAATTAATGCTGACACTTTGGAAAAGAATCAATGTTAATTACCGGTTTGACTATTTTTCATTTTAAATGTGCTCACACACACACACACACACACAGACTCTGACTCAGCTTCGCTCCCCGTCTTCACATGTGGAATTTATTTTTGATTCGTCTCGAAACTCCCGAGTTTTTTCCATCATGTTCTTCCCCTGCTGTTCATTTTATTATTCTTCATCATTTCCTGTCATCTGTCGTCTTCCTCTCCACCCCATTAAGCAGCGAGGCCACTCGGAGGAGGAGTGTGTCCCTCAAACACTGCACATCTTAATGGCCTTTGATTAGAGGCCATCACAGTCACTCAGCTGTCCACTGTGTGTGTGTGTGTGGTCGCCTCGTCCGTCTCCCTGAACGACACCTTCTTAACAAGAATTGATTTTCGCTAATGAACCAGCGTTCGCCTGCCCTTCACTCCGCCGCTGGCGGTCAGCGTCCGAGCCGGCGACCGCTCAGCAGAGCGGCTTTCGGCTGCTCTTAGCCGCCGCGGCCATTTCCGACCTGACTCACCCGCCCTGCTCTCCTCTCCCACAGCGTCACAGGCCACTCGGAGTCCTACACCAAGCTGTGCTGCAAGGGCTTCTGCATCGACATCCTGAAGAAACTGTCCCGCACCATCAAGTTCTCCTACGACCTCTACCTGGTCACCAACGGGAAGCACGGCAAGCTGGTCCGGGGGACGTGGAACGGCATGATCGGCGAGGTGAGGGCGAGGGCTGAGCTATTTGAGGCCGGATGAATCCCAGGATGCAGCTGTGATCACTTCACCGCTGGAAGTCTGCAGACAGTTATTAGAGCGTTTTAAACCGTAAAATAAATGTGGCCTTGGGTGGCAGCGTGCCCTCGTTACAGGGAACTAACTGTTCTTCATTTACCTCTCGAGCTTATTTACATTTCTGTTTCAAATTTGCCAAGTTTCAACAATGCAGGGCCTCCAGATGAGCACCACAACAACTGATGCAACTCTGAGGATAGGGGCTTAAAAAAAGTTCTGTTTTTTCTAATAATAATCCTGTTAGTGATTGCTGCAGATTCCCCGCCCCTCGCAGCCGCTGGACGCTGGCGACGGTAATGACGCCGCTTGTTTCCGGAGAGTTCTGCTGGTTCTTTGATGGGTTTTATCTGGGTCAGCGGCCGATAGCGCTCACTCTCCTCGCCACGAGACGCTCTGAACAGGTGTTCCTCGGGAGAGAGTTCTCGCTCGTGTCCCCGTGCCTGCGGGCGCTCTCTTTTTGGGACTGCATCGCTCTGCAGGTGTGTGTTTGTGAGTGTTTACTACACTTAGGAAGAAAGAAGGCTTCACCAACGCAAACGGCCACCCCGGGCTGCAGCAGTCTCTCTTTGTGACAAACGTCTTTGCCCCCTCATTTATCTGTGCACGCAGCCGCTGTTGGAGTCGCACCTTCTCCTAAGCGCTCGCTGCATTAGTATTCACAAAGGATTCTTCACGGAGCCGTCCTCCGGGAAGTCCTGTTGAGCTAAAATAAACCCGTTCCGCTCTCTTAAGGAACAGCGTGGAGCAAAATGCAGGATAAACACATGAAATGAAGTTTCTTTCTTTTTTTTTTTCCATTGTGCCTCGCCACCGCTCTGCTTCATCCCTCCCTCCCTCCCTCCCTCCCTCTCGCAGGTGGTGTACAGACGCGCCGACATGGCCATCGGCTCCCTCACCATCAACGAGGAGCGCTCGGAAATCATCGACTTCTCTGTGCCGTTTGTGGAGACGGGCATCAGCGTCATGGTCGCCCGCAGCAACGGGACGGTGTCTCCATCTGCCTTTCTCGGTAAAAAAAGAAAAACAACTGCACGGTGGCCATGTTGCCTCCTCTCAGGTTGGCCTAGTTAAGCGAGTTCTGTCTCGGTAGAAACTTCCCATTAAGCTTTTATCCCACTGATAACTGCAGCCCACAGCCAAATCCCCTCACGCACCTAAGGCCCGAACAACGGGACTCAGCACAAAGTGAACGACGCGGTTTCTCTCGTCTCGTTCTCGCTCCTCCTGCTTATCCCCCGACCACACGCGGTGACCCCCATCACACGCCACGCTTTCGAAGCAGGAAGTAGAACGGGAGCTTTACTTTAATCTGTCTTGTTTGTCCCTCCTCTTCCTCCTCCTCAGAGCCCTACAGCCCAGCAGTTTGGGTCATGATGTTCGTGATGTGCCTGACCGTGGTGGCGGTGACAGTTTTCGTGTTCGAGTACTTCAGCCCCGTTGGCTACAATCGCAGTTTGGTGAGCGCCAAAGGTGAGTGGCGCCCGTCTGTGTGAGTGCGGTGAAGCGCAAATCACACCAAGAGGGACGTATTTAGTGTTTATTGCGTTTAAAAATATCCACAGCTGTTAAAATCCCGCCCTGTGAGGAGTTCCTCCACAGGATTTTGGGGAGAGGGGGGCCCATCAATCCCAGAATGCAGCGCTGACAGAGTGCGCATCGTCTCCGGGTCCGAAAAGGTCATTCTCCTGTTTTAATTAGCATTCCTCCGCGCGCTAATCGAAGATGTGATGGATGGCGGCGGCAGCCTTCATCGCCACACATGAGCGGCGGCGGCAGAGAGCGATGGAGACGGGCCGCGGCTGTGAAATTGTTATGTTGCGTGGAAGTTTGCAGAAGGGCACGAGGAAGACGCTGAATACTTATACTGCGAGCCGTGCACACATTTGGTCCGGGGCGGAGCGTGCGCGGTGCATTTGAAACGTTCGGTGACAAAGACGCGATCAGACCCTCTGGCGAGGGGACGACCCGCTCTCAGAACTTTCCCGTTGCTGCTTATTTTCAATGTCCCACCGAGAGTCATTATAGTCCTCATATTAAAAATGGCCGTCCCAGATGTCCCTGGACTTAACCGCAGCCTGGCGCCCGTGGTGAAACCCGGGCTCTGGCAGCTCTGTGTTAAATGTGTTTTCGTCTCTGCTGGATTCAGACTTCAAACAAACTCGGCAAATTTAGTTTGAAAGCTCCAAGTCTCCTGATTGTATCTGAGCAAAGCACTTTAGGATCCTCATATCGCGGCAACAGCTGGCGACACAGATTTGGTTCAGAAGTGTTTTGCACACAAACGCCGCCGCCGCAGACCCGATGTTCCCGGAAAACTGAACGAGAGAGGAGGAGAAGAAAAAGGAGAAAATGGGTAAAATTCAAACAGGAAACGTGTGGTTTGAGTGTTTGTGCGGTGGCTTCGCTTCCTCTGAGAGAAGCTCGTCACATCGTCCACTCTCCCTCTGGACATTTACAGGACAGTGTCTCTCGCTGTCTGTCTCGTCACTTAATGTCCTCAGATCCCGGAGGTCCAACCTTCACCATCGGGAAGTCCGTGTGGCTCCTGTGGGGCATCGTCTTCAACAACTCGGTCCCCATCGAAAACCCCAAAGGGACCACCAGTAAGATCATGGTGCTGGTGTGGGCCTTCTTCGCCGTCATCTTCCTGGCGTCCTACACCGCCAACCTGGCCGCCTTCATGATCCAGGAGCAGTATATCGACACGGTGTCCGGCCTCTCCGACAAGAAGGTAAGAGACTGAACAGACAGCTGGGCAGACAGAGAGCGCAGCGGCGTCTCGGCATCGACTAATAAACCTTGAAAGGAGGCGACAAAAGACGAGGAGGAAGGACTCGTGTCTGTCCTTTCGGTACCAGCGGGGCGCCTGGTGGCATGAATGACGAATCAATTACGGCCCGCTGTCGATACAGATGGTGTCTGAGTCTCGACTCGTCCTGTCAGCGCTTGGGTCCGTCCATCAATATTCCCCCCGTGACGTCTCCCATCGCTCGTCTCGCTCTCACGCCGCTAAAACAAGATCGCAAAATGTCAAGCGACGCAGCCGAGTCTCGGAGGAGAACAACGGCCGCGAATTTGTCTTTGCTGCATGTGTGTGTGTGCGTGTGTGTGTGTGTGTGCAGACACACACTCCTCGCGGAAACAGGGCCTCAGAGGAGCTTTACAAGAAAGCATTTCATTCCTCACAGATCACGAAAAAAACAACTCTGAGGCAGAGCTCAGCCGAGCCACCTCAGTGATCCACGCTCGTATTAAACGACTGTATTAACTTAATGCAGATGCATCATGTCCCACAGCGTAAAAAACCCAAAACAGCCTAATATAAATAACCAGGCGGCCTCGGCTGCTCCCTCTTCCTGAGATCCTACGCAGCCCAGGATTAGATGGGTTTAGGTCGTAGGCTGGCAGGGTTCGCTTCCTGCAGGTTTAAAGGATCAAGCCTGCCGGTGTTCGCTTTTATTCTCACTGTCGATAAACGCCAGAACCAACAATGTGTTTCTCTAGATATGTTTTTTTTTTTTTCAGTATTTGCTCTCCTACGCTGTTTGTTGGGGTGGGGGCTTTTACGAGCTTTTACAAACCAGAGGCCGGAGGAGAATCAGCTCCCGTCCGTTTGTTTCCGTCAGCAGAACTTGGTGGAGGGGCGGGGCTTAAGTTTCAAGTTCAAACAACATTTTCTTGACGGAGGAACGTTAACGTCGACTAATGACTGAAAAAACAAACCCCAGTTCATGTCTAACCTCTGACGCTTTTGTTCAAACAGCTGTGTGAGAGCACATTAGCGCGCTTGCTCGCTTCTGATTGGCCCATTCATTTGCGCTCGCCTCAGAAGGTCATTGCCGTGCTGGTGATGTACGGCTCTTTCCTGTTTACGCTTTAATTGTGAGGGACGGTCGGTCTCTGCAGGACTTGAGTTCGGCCGGCGGTTCGATCAGTCTTCAGAATAAAAAATGAAAGGACTGGGATTTCATTAAACTGAGCAGATCCTCGTCCTCTTTTACTTTTTTTCTCCCTCCTCTTCATTCTGGTTCCTCTGCTCTCCTCTTTTCACTTTCAATTTCTCTTTTTGGGTTTCTTTCAAATTTCACTTTCTTCCTCTCCTCTCTCCTCCTCTTGTTTCCTTTCCTTCTTTGTCTTTCGATCTATTTTTTTTCCTCCTGTCTCATTTCCTGTTCCATCTCTTTATTCTCTCTTATTTCCCTTTACTTCTCTTTGCATTCGTTTTCTCCTCCTCTCTCATTTTCTCTGTCCTCATTAATTTGTGCCATCCTCTCTTTACAACTCCTTTTTTAAATGTCCTCTCATTTGTCCTTTCATTTTCTTCTCGCATTTTTTTTGGTTTCCCCCCATTCTGCTCTCCCTCCCTTCAGTCTCTCTCCTCTCCTTACCCCATTCTCTCTCTCTCTCTCTCTCTCTCTCTCTCCTGATGTACCTCCCTCTCCTCTTCCGTCTCCGTCTTCTCATCTTCTCATATCTCCTCCCCCTCTCCCTTTCCTCACCCCCGCCTCTCTCTCTCCCTGCAGTTCCAGAAACCACATGAGCACTACCCTCCCTTCCGCTTCGGGACCGTCCCCAACGGGAGCACGGAGAGGAACATCCGCAGCAACTACCCCGACATGCACACGCACATGATGAAGTACAACCAGAAGGGGGTGGAGGAAGCACTGGAGAGCCTCAAAACCGGGTACAGTCGCCTCGTGTCTACACGCAACACGATAAAATATCAGATTCAGCGGAGACTTTGTGTCGCACCGATTTGTGAATCAGGCCAATGTGGCGGGCGTATTTTTAGATGAAAGTCCCGTCAAACGTCTCCTCAAAGAAACAAACTCGAACACATCTGAAGAGCTGCAACAGTGATTTTGCACATTTTTGTGTCCCTGTTGTATTTTTAGTAGAGCGGGCGACAGCGGCGGCGGATTGATCGCCTTTAAAACGCCATCATGGTCACCAGATGATGAACGCTGTGCCTCAGGGTCATAAACAAGTTCAGTTTGAGATGTTTTAAGAGTTTTTTTTTTTTTTTTTTATGATTATTCTTCAAATAAAATTCAGGCCCAAAAATGAATAAAACCCATTCACGTCCTTCAGAGTCCAGATCCTTGATCCACTCCACTGTCTAAAGTTTGAAAGCACAGTTTCCTGCTGAGGAACTTCCAGGCCCGGGCCCTAACCAGCACGACTTAGTCTTTCTCAAGCCACTGATCATTAAACTTGCATGACCATAAATTAGGGAACGAGACAGAGAGACTCAGTTTAATGCGTAAACCTAACCAGGAGGAGACTAACGACACAACCCGTAGAACCACTCATCATTTCAGAAGAGATGATTCCACGGTGAATTTCGTTCTCTTTAATCCCTTCTCTTGGCAAAGTTGTATTTTAAATATTTTAAGACACACTTTTGAGATATTAATCCAAGGTCCTCTAAAGCAGAGGGACACATTCAAGGATAAATTTCACGTGGCGTGTTTTAAACGTAAAGACCCGAGCAGGGGATTTCTGTGCTCGCAGGAAGCTGGACGCCTTCATCTACGACGCTGCCGTCCTGAACTACATGGCCGGGAAGGACGAGGGCTGCAAGCTGGTGACCATCGGCAGCGGCAAGGTGTTCGCCACCACGGGCTACGGCATCGCGCTGCAGAAGGACTCCCGCTGGAAACGGCTCATTGACCTGGCGCTGCTGCAGTTCCTGGGCGACGGTGGGTTGGCGGGCCGTGGCTTTTATCTGCGCGTGTTTGTTTCCGTGTCACTGTGAGGGGAGAGGCGTGGAACTGGCGCCGGCCCGGTTGAGCGTGCGGCGCGGCCTCGGAAGGGAAGAGTTAATATCCCGTGGAACCACAGGGAGCGTTGGCGATACGATTATTTCTACGACACACTCACGGATCCCACCGAGCTGCACAAACACACTCGCCATGACGGCCGCTGGTGTGGAGTTAATACCCTCCCTCCTCTGAGAGATTAGGACCAACCCACACACACACTCACACACACCCTGAGCATGATATAATAAATAGCGTGTATGGTTGACGTACGGTAGAAGAGTGATAAAATGGCCCCCTGGGAGAACGCAGCTCCAGAGGTGGCCACCTGCTCTCAGCCCATGGAGATGTGTTTATTTGATTCAAATTATACACAGACACTGACTGGTTCTGTCCTCTCTGTGTCAAACCGCCGTCCCCCCCCCCCCCCCCCCCCCCCCCCCCCCCCCCCCCCCCCCCGCCCCGGCCCCCCCTGCAGGAGACACGCAGCGCCTGGAAACGGTGTGGCTGTCGGGCATATGCCAGAACGAGAAGAACGAGGTGATGAGCAGCAAGCTGGACATCGACAACATGGCGGGCGTCTTCTACATGCTGCTGGTGGCCATGGGCCTCAGCCTGCTGGTGTTCGCCTGGGAACACCTGCTCTACTGGAAACTGAGACACTCCCTCCACAAGTCTCACAAGCTTGACTTCCTGTTGGCCATCAGCAGGGTGAGACGTCCCACTCAGTCAGCCAATCACGTTATTTTTTTTGTTGAGTGATTGAAAGACGGGCTGAATGTTTGGACTTTAACCGGCTGTTTGCAGCTTTTAATGAAGGTTTGGCTTTTATGTAATGGTGAGTTAGTGAGGGTGGTCGTGCATTTGCATGTAATTACATGGGATCCTTGCAGGGCTTTATTATGGAAGTGGTTAGAATAGAGCTGCGGTCTTATTAGAGGGGAAGAAAAAGGAGAGGAGGGACGAGAGAGAGAAAGACGAGCGGCGCTAATGCCACTGTTTACTCAGCGTTTAACTTTGATTGCTTAACGCTGGTCCCCAGATGCTGTCGTTTTGGAGCGTGGGCACCGAGGGCAGAGGGCTGAGGCTGAAGTTACAGCCAGGGAAATGTCCGCAGTCACCACCCCCTCTGCTCCTCTACTGTGTAATTACACCATTGTGCCCCGATCTGGGATTAATCAGATTAACGGCTAAATGACGATCTGATCATGAATCTGGACGGGGCGGCCCCAAGGGCCAAATTAAATTTGCCTCTTCCAGGATCTCTCAGCCAACAGAGAGCGGCCGTGGGATTAGGCTCAGCGTGTCCGTGCGGCTGGAGACGGCTTGTTCTGACCATGTGCGTTTATTGGGGCAATCCTCTCAGCTTAAACTGTTTTTTAAACTTTTGAGTCCCAGGACGATGGCAGAATACATTTTTGACACACTCTTGCCTCAGTGATCAAATGAGATTTTAATAAAATCGTTTTTTTTTTTCTCTTTTTCATTTTACTGCCAGTGGGATTTTTATTAGTTGGGAATTGGATCATCACAAATTGGAAAAAAAAAAAAAAATCTCCACTTTGAAATTACATCCTGTGGGACCAGCCGGTTGATTTAAGGTTAAACAGTTTGTAATTAAAAATATTAAGATGACTCATTGTCTCTCCTCTCTTTTACTGAATTCTGAGCCTTTTGGTCCAGACTAAGAGAACACAGCAAGTTGTTTCATTCTTCCTGTGTCTCCTCTGTCTCTCAGGGTATTTACAGTTGTTTCAACGGAGTGGAGGAACCCGTGCGTTCTTCTGGTTTGTCCAAACCGGACCTGACCTCCAACTACGCCCAGGCTAACATGCTAAAGATGCTTCGTACCGCTAAAGATCTCGTCTCCACTGCCAATGTTGAGAGCTCCCTGGACAACGCCACCAAGACGATAGAGCACCTGAGCCGTCACGGCGGCAGCTTGCCCGTCCGCGTGCCGCACATCGCCACTGAGGCCGTGCCTGGAGGGTTTGCGTACGTTACGGAGAATCACTCCTCCCTCCCGCAGCGCTCGCTGACCCCGCCCCTGGCCGCTGTTACCTCATCTCTGAAGCAGCAGAGGAGCATGACCAGGCCCACGCCGCTCCGCTACACGCTCCCAGCTCGCTCTACTTCCTGTCTGTATGACCGCCCGCTTCCTGTCTCCAGCCTGAGCAGCCCCCACCTGGCTGTGGGCGAGCCCCTCCCTCATCAGCACCCTCACCACTACCAGACAACTGGGCGACTGTACGTGGACGCCCATCCTCACTCGTCGTTCGTCCCCTACGCTGATCTGCAACTTCCTGACATCTACGCCTCTCACCCGGTCGCCTCGCCTCAGAACCAGCATGCCCCAGCCGGCTTCTCCCGACGGAAAAGGCGGTCCAAGAGCTTCCAGTGTGAAGACGGGGAGTTGGAGAGGAGGAAACACAGGGACCAGGAGATGAATAACCAAAGTCCCGTCTGTCTGAGCGAGCTGAAAGCCAACCACCTCCAAGACAACCACATCTCTGCCCCCAGCGTCGAGAGTATCTACTCAGGGGAGGTTGCGGGTCCTCAGGTGGAGAACTACAGCTCCTGGCCGCCAGAGGACCTCCTGCTGAGAGGGAGACGCAGGCACCGCCGCCCCTCTTTCCTCAAAGCCACGTGGGGCAGCGAGCAGATCCGCCAGCTGGACGAGTCCCAGTCGTCCCTGTCCAGCCAGTCGCCTTCCACCCTGCCAGACCTGTTCCCGTGCATTCTCACCCCAACCACGCCTGCCAAGGCCAACAACCCCGCCCACCTTCGAAACAACCTGTGCCTCTCAAGGAACCAGGCCTACCTCCACATCAGGGAGGACCAGAGGAGGCCCAACGGCCGCAAGGGCCAGAGGCTGCGCTACTCCCACTCCGCCCACCTGCCCACGTACGGAGAGGCGGTGCGACACGGGGCCGGGTTTGGACGGGGGATGGTGCGGAGAGCTACCAGCCTGCTCAGCAGACAGTACGCTCACTACCTGAACTCATACCCAGGACTGCCCCTCTACCACGGTCCCCTGGACCTGCAGCACCACAGCCAGGCGTCCAGCAACCCCAGCCCAGTGTGCCAGCTGCTGGCCTGCGGCGGCGGACGGTGCGGGGGCCAGCGAGCGCTGCTTTACCAGGACAGCGTTTATGGGGCCTACGGCGTCTATCAGGGTTCCCAGACTGGCTCAGAGGTCCAGGGAGTGGGGGGCCCGCCTGGAGGGAGCCCCTGTGTTCTCCGCCCCTGGAGACGAGTGTCCAGCCTGGAGTCTGAGGTCTGAGCAGGATCTTGACTTTGGATGAACGGACCAGAGGGTGCAGTGTCTCGATTAGAGGAATGAGGAAAGATTATAGCTTGTGGTCGTTTTTCTGTGTGACTGTACGTCGTGCAAAAAGTTTGGGTGTGCACACTTAACAGAAGATGAGGAAGCACGCGGACCTCACTGAAGCCGGAGTTGGCAGGTTTCACTCGCCGCTTTCCTGCGACATCGCTTCTGTGTTCTTCTGTGGTTTAATGTGCACTACGATTTACAACGGTCCAGAGGGTTGGCGCATGGCGAGTGTGTGTGAGCGTGTGTGTTGTGCTTATTTTATTGTGGATGGTTGGATTTGGTCGTGGGTGTCGTCTGGTAGATGAACCGTTTATAGCCGGGGGAGAAACTGTCGGAGGAATAAAGAATCGTCTGTTTGAACCAAAACACGAGCAGCCATTGTAGCAAGATGTGCGAAGACAGTGGAGTTTAAGTGCAAAGTGAAAATAAAAACCAGATCCAGTAATAAAACATTCCGAGAAGAACGTATCCCTTTGAGACGTCTGCTTATGAACATCAGGTACCTTCTATAAGTATTTACAACTTTTTGCAGCTAAGCCCTTCACGTTTTAGCGACGAGTCAGAGGAAGCAGAGACTCTGTGAAAACAGTCCATTTGAACACAGTCTGCAAAAAGTGAGGGGGGACAGCATTGACCAGCACTAGGTGTCTTAAACCTTGGACTCTTCCTCACTGGGTCTCGGGGTGAGGCCGCAGTACAGCACAACGTCACACAGGGCCTCGCAGTCAGTAACTTGTGTATTCAAAGTACTACATCGGTATAGATAAGATGTGCTATTCGAGGCTGGTTTGTGTCATACTCATGTATTCTACATATGATAGGAATTTATAGTCACTCTTTAAAGTTTTCTAATTATACTTCTGGCACATTCTAATGTTTCTTTTGTAAAGCTGTCGCTGATTTACTGGAATATTTGTTCTTATTGTATTAACTCTCATCAGTTGGCCTATATTAGCATTTCATCACTCTCTCTTTTCCACTCTTTTATATTCCCCCATCACCCCCCCCCCACCCCCTCCATTCCCTTTAACTGTTTAATGATTGAATTTAAATGAGGTAATTGAAAGCTATTCTAGTATCTATATTACCTGGCTCCTTTTCCCTGTAATTAATCACCTAGACCAATTAAAGAGCCTTTTTGGATGAACCAGCGCACGGTCGTGTCGTCTTTTGAGAGACTCTCTCTTTCTCAATGTTCACTTCAACCCTCTTGAATTTGGTTCAGGATTTTTATTTGGGTTGTCACCTGAAGAGACAGCTCCTCTTTTCAGCCTCTGTCTGAAACATTCCACTTTTCGCTCCTGTCTCTTTAAGGACGAACATGCTGATTGGCTGTGGGGGCCTATGACATCATTTTCTCTGGAGGAGTGGAGACTTTGGCCTTTTTAACTTTGCAGAACTTCTAAATTCACAAAAATGGAAAAGTCTCCTTTGATTAATGGTGTGGCATTTTGGGAACTAGTTTATTTTGATCTCCACCAAACTTTATTGGTTTCATTCCTGACACACGCCATGTCCTTCCACAGAGTTTTGTCCTGTAGTTTTTGTGCACTCTTGCAGTATAGAGGACAAACATGTGATGGTGGCGGTAACGCAGGAACAGGAAGTCACAGAAAGACGTTCTGATGGCCATCAAAGACTCCGCCTCCTCCTCCTTTCATCCTGTCATATAGACGTCAGGCATCTGCTGCCGCGTCCTGGAGGAACCTGCCCAGGGCGTTCGGGTCACATGTCACTGGGTGACTGACACAGATCTGCCGCAGAGGGGGAGCTGGAGAAGATCTCCTCCTTTTACCTCCAATCTGCCATCAAACTGTTGAACTCCTGATGGGCCCGTCATTTCCCAGCAGCGCTCACCTGTAGCAGATAGAGCACTCGAGCAACTCCAGGCCAAGGTGACCTGTTGCCATGGCGATTACTCTCTCTCTGTGCTGTTGGCATGACGAGATAAGAAGACTCCGTTCAGGGGAGCAGATGAGTAATGTTGTAGAGCGGCAACATTGAGAGCTTTGATTTTTCCATTACTCTGCTTTGTAACTGGAGCTCTGCTTTATATTGGACCATTATATTGATTTAATCCTCCGCTGAGCAACTGATCCCATATTTTCAGAGTTCCAGATAATTGGATACCTTTTCATCTCTGAAGAGCACAGAGGGTCAGTTTGCCCTGATGAGCGTGCGATTAAGAAACGTGGATCTTTTTTCCGTTCTGTATCTCCCTCTACGTAGCAAAGCACTTTTCAATCGAGTTGAATTCTTCATCATCACCGACATGTCCTGTGTTTTTAGACCTGCTATTTATAGATTTAAAAATAAATATCTCAAGGATAAGAGAGAGTAGGTGACAGTGAGCTCAACTTTTTTTTAGAACAAGTTGTTTCCCAAAATAACAACAAGACGTCAAAGTGCATCGCTCTCTGGAGTCAGAGCTGCAGCAGAAGCTTTCATGACGCCACTGAACCCCATCTGGGTGAAACAGATCTTTTTCTTAAATTTTTAGCATTTTAATGAGCTAATTTAGACATTTTAATTAACTAATTAACTATTCAATTTGATTTCTTTTTTTCTTTTCTGCTATTCTCAACTTCTCCAAAGGTAAAAAAAAAAACAAACCACACCTCCTCCGTCAGACGCGATGGCGTGCTGAGGTTTCTCATGTTGATGACACGGATAAACATGAATCCAGGCGGCACAGAGGAAGCTGTTGCCATTCGTGAAGTCTTCCTTTTCAGACCTCAGAGGAGATTTCATGCTGCTGCTGCTGAGGCTCCGGGTCCAAGTGTAGCATTAAAATGTTTCACGTCTGCAGAACTTTTTTTTAAAGCAACATAGTGTCATTTCTCCTGAGCAAC
The DNA here is from genome assembly GCA_016785235.1 of Pseudorhombus dupliciocellatus. Classification (NCBI taxonomy): domain Eukaryota; kingdom Metazoa; phylum Chordata; class Actinopteri; order Pleuronectiformes; family Paralichthyidae; genus Pseudorhombus; species Pseudorhombus dupliciocellatus. The sequence goes on from JAFBJW010000040.1 coordinate 1,602,294, forward strand.
AGCGCCCTCTGCCTGCGGTGGAAATAATCAAGTCTAGATGTAGTGTTTTACCTATGATCATGTTCATAGATTTATTATTATTTTTAAAACCCTACATGATGAAGTGTGTAGTCTTAAATGGTGTGGTTTTCATTCTGTTTCTAATTTCATTTCTCAAGTGTCTCAATGATGAGGAGCTAATGCAGGTGTTCCATCAGTGTGTGTGTGTGTGTGTGTGTGTTGGCTCCATCAGGTCTGATGAAGAGCCTGTCTTGCAAAATGATGAAAGATGAGAGTCGTGCATATGAAAAACATCAATGGACCACCTGGGACAGGCTGCAGGTATCACACACACACACACACACACACACACACACACACAGTGTCACATCACAGCCGAACTAACACACACATTAACGTGCACGCTGCAGAGTTGTCATCTCACAAACATCACCTCTTGAAATATGAAGCCACCGCAAAGATGATGAACAATTAGGCTCCGAGAGATTTAATATTCATGTCAGAGGACACTCGCTTCTGTGAGGACCAACCTCAAACATATTCATTTATTCAGTCTCACACACACACACACACACACACACTTCATAATTTTCCACCAGAGACTCCAACTCTTTTATTCATCTGCTTATTTCGGAACCCTTTTTTAAAATGAGATTTATGTGAAGAGCGTCAGACCGGCGTCCCGGTGGATCTTGAAGTGCACATGCTGTTTATGTGTGTGCAAACAACAGCAAGCGGCAACCTTGACAGGGCACGACGTCTGGAGGCACTGGAGGACCCGGGTCCGGTCTCCTCACGCCTCCCCGCCTGCGAATAAATTGCTTCACGTAACACGGCAGCGGCGCTGGCTCCAGATGCTCCGAGTCACCTTGAGACAAAAGGCTGGTCTGGCCTCCCGGATAGGTGGGATGGAGAGAATAGAGCAGATTAAACAAACTGTGGGAGGAAGAAGAGAATAGCAGAAGTATTTAGGACAAAGGTAAAGACGAGGAGGATCAAACAACGAGAAATAACTGCCGTGATGGCTGTGGATCATCTGAGCCAGGAGGAGGAGGGGGAGGAGGAGGAGAGGAGCTTTAGAGGAGATGGAGAGCATGAGCGAAAGGAGGTGAGAGAGGAAGGGAGGAGGGGAGCACAAAGGAGCCGTACAGGACAGGCGGAACAGGTGGGACGTGGGGAGGACGTGGAGAGGCGAGGGGACGAGCCAATTTATTTCTGACAGAGAGAGGATTAGGATCTGAACCGTGGGACAATAAAAAGTTCTGACACTTCCACGCTCGCGGTGAAAGCCTTATTAAAGGCAGATCCCAGGAAAACCATTCGTATTTAACCAACATGTGGAAATAAACACGACGCAGTGACAGCTGCTCTCGATCCAGCAGCACATTAACGGAATCATCAAAGCAGCACAGCTCCCACTGTGACAGCTGCCTGTGCATGTGAGGGGACACATTACTGTGCTGCGCCACGCTCCGCAGCTCAGGGTTCGAGGATCTGGTGTGTGTGTGCGTGTATCCGATTGGATCTGCCAGCCGCCAGCAACGTTAATTACTTGGGCAATCTTCAGGCTCACTTCCCACAATCAGCTCCCCATCTCTGGTCTGGGAACGAACTCTGTCATTCAGGAAGCAGCCGAGCCTGATCGGAGGGGCGGGGGGGGGGGTCAAACAAGCAGAACAAATTCCGATGGGATCAGGAGCGTGATCCCGAAGGAAGTGTTTTCTTTCCACTTCCAGAAAAGTTGAAGTCTGCGCAGGTTTATCTTCGTTGGACATTTTGGTGAAAATTGTGAAGAGGCAAATCAGTCACTTTGACCTTGGAACAACGTTTTCGACTACTTCATCTCTTTGCGGGCTTTTCTTCTTCTGTGGTATTATCCCTGCACCTGACGATGGCTGACGTTGAAGAACTTCTGGAAACGCGTCCAGGTTCATTCACAGATGTCTTTATGTCTGTGTTTCTCCGTCTCTGGTGTCTGTTGATACCAGTATGTTGTGTTGAGGAGCAAAGAGCGGCCTGCTGGGACCGGACGAGGTGAAATAATGTGGTTCCGCGACGCGCGCCTCGTGTGGCGTTTTCCTCCGTGTCTTTTTGATCAGCCTGATTTTTCATCCCTTCCAAAACTGTCAGCGGTCTCTATTAGAGCAGAGCCCGCAATCCTGAGGCGCACCGCCTTCTCAATGAGTTTTTTCGGGGAGTAATTTCGGCGCGGCGCGCGCGTCTGGATCGTGTGCGCACAGCCTATACATCATCATCCGTCCGAGGACGCCGCCGCACCAAGAACCCGCCTAACCTCCGCCTCTTCTGACAAAATAAAACCGGCTCCTTGGAACAACGTCTTGATTTCTGCGTGAAAGGAAAATCTGCAGGTGATTAGCGGGCGCCTCGCCGCCGCCGCCTTCCCTCGCGTTCCTCCGAGGTGACAGCTCCTGGCGTGTTTTTGGCAACGACGACTTCAGCAAATTAACAAAAACCCCACCGTGTGCGTCGCCAAGGAAGCAGGCCACGCGCGTCACGTCGTCACAGAGCGCGAACAGACATCGTCCCGTCTGCCAACGAGACACACACACACTGCAGGCCACAGCCCTCTAATTAACCAGCCCCACCCTTCTGACCCAGCAGCCAAGAGCAGCCTTATTATCAGCCGGATCTTCAGCCCTCTCCGGTAAAATGAGGCGCCGCCCTCTGCCATCTTGGACGCGCGCTGCCAAAGGAGACAGTCAGTAACGAAGACTTCACGTCCTCAGAGTTCCTCGTCCTCCTCCATCTCATCTTTCACTTTTATTTCTCCCTCCTCCCTCTGACCTTTCAGACAGAATCCCAATCTGCTGATGTTTGATTAGAACTGATCATTTGTTAAGAATAATTGTGATTTAATGATCAACCATCCTTTTCATTCTTGATGGATCCTTGGGGCAGTAAGGTGGAAACGCACCGAGGCTCCCGGCTCGAGTACCCCCCCCCCCCCCCCCCCCCCCCCCCCCCCCCCCCCCCCCCCACCCCCCCACCCCCCCCCTCCCCACACATGCACATGGATGAGGATAATTGGCTGCGTCTGTTCCTGTCAAGCTTCCATCCCGCCGCTCGGCCGACGTCAGCTGGGATCGGATTTAGAAATAAGAATAACACATCTCCTTTAACCTTGAATTTTGATTCCATATGGACCATTACTGCCCAGTTCACTTCCATCTACTGTACCCGTGTACTTTTACCTTGGTTTAGAAAATTGCCCTTGCCTCATATCACGTGTGAGGAATAGATATTTGAGAAGTATTGGCATGTGTATATTTACTGCATTGGGCGGGTTTGTCTTGAGGATCCTGTTGCTTCATGCCAGGTAGTTTATAAGAATGTTTCTGCCTGAAGGGGAAAAAGGTGGTGACGTCACTTAGCACCTTTTCAGGACACAAGAGGATGGCGAGCCAGCTCTGAGAGCAGATCACGTCCAGCTCATCAGAGGAGTGCCGCTGTGTCAGAAATACAGAAGAAGAAGAAGAAGAAGCGGAGGAGGAGGAAAGAACAGAGAAAAAAACACACAAGGCTTGTTCTGACTTTAGAAAAGTCCATTTCAGTTTGCAGCCCGGAGGAAATCAATGAGGGAGCAGCAACTATTAGAAATTTGGAACAATGATTCCGACCCAGTGGCTTCAGGGACACAGCAACCTTCACCACACACACACACACACACACACTCACGCACTCATCTGTAATCTTGATGGAAATCATTTTTTTAGACACCACCAGTGCGGAGCAGGGGAAATCTGTGATTGTTCTGCAGGTGAAATGAGGAGTCGACCCACTCAGGGTCTGGACTCCAGTGTTTCAGACACACAAACCCAGTGTCCATGCAAATGTTTGGAAAAGTGTCCCCGTCCCTCGGTTGGACACAGATTTCGCTGTGTCCCCGGTGCATTCGTTCCTTGTGTTTCACTCTAAGAGGAGCGCAGTTCAACAGGAGGTCGAAGGCAGGAGCAAGGGCATCTCGGGGGGGGGGGGGGGGGGGGACCTTCCTCTGACGTTCTCACCCCAACGCTTCCACACATTTGTTTGTCACAGGAACCCTGAAAGTGTCAGGATGAAAACACCAAGTTTTAGCTGATGCCTTTCATTTTCTGATCGGATTCCAAAGAGTGTTCTTCAGTGTGTGTGTGTGTGTGAGAGAGAGGGAGTGCAGAGCTGATGAATGTGGACAAGTTTGCACTCTAGACGATAAGATGGTGGCACCTTATCTGAGTCTACACAAAGCACCTCTAACAACACTGATAATACCCCTGTGTGCGTGTGTGTGTGTGTGTGTGTGTGTGTGTGTGCGTGGAGAGATAGGATCCAAACCCCTTTTTCAGGAGAAGACCAATTTCACCACAGTGAGTTTCAGACTCTGATCTCTCTCTCTCTCTCAGGTCACAGAACGTTCACCCTCTAATCCGGTGACAATCTGAACTGCTCCAGAAATCAGAATAGCGATGGACGACATGACACCTCTCCCAAAACTGAAGCCAGGTCACCTGAGCTGCCCCCTGGTGGCTGGTCGCAGTGTCGGCCATACACCCTGTATTCACGAACACACAAGTCTCAGGTCTCTCGACAAAACTCTGCCCGTTCATTTATGGAGGAGAGAACATTGAGTCTGTGGTTCCTGTCGGAGACGGGACCAGACTGACGAGGGGACATGATAAGAAAGGAAAGGAAGCAGGTTGAGGTCAGTTGTTCAGCACTGACAGGTGTGTGTGTGTATGTGTGTGTGTGCAGGGACTCTTCCCGCTCTGTCCAATCAGCCACGCTTCATCACCTCCTCTCTGCGTTTTCTTAAAAACCGCTCATGCCTGAATTTGCGGGGCCTCTGATCCGCGGCTCTGGACGTGTTTTTTTGAATCCCGTTCGCGTCACGTCACGCACAGTGACCACGAACCCAAACGATAAGAGTGGGAGGAGGAGAAGAAGACAAAAGGCCGGGGTGAGAATCAGAGCGCTATCGGAGGAGGAGGTCGGACGAGAAAAGAATGAAAAACTGCCGAGTCGTAGAAACAGGACGTGTGTGAAGGGGCTAATCGCTGCTTCCGCTCCGCTCGTGTTAAACAGCATCGACTCTGCTGCTGTCGATTAATATCCAGCGAGCGTCCGCTGCCGTTTGTTTGTTTGCTGATTTATTCATGCTGATCTCATTTCTGACGACAGAGCCGCGAGCCTCGCTGTGTTTGAATCGAGCCTGACGCGTTCATCTGTTACAGACACACTCGCGCCGGGAAGGAGTAATTGCGGCGCAGCGGTTAATGCGCGTTAATTCGCCGCAGTCACATTATGAGCCGCGGCGTCGTCTGTGTCTGCGGAAGATGCAGCATCCTGTAATTTAGAGTATCTCAAATCTAAAGCAAGTTGAATTCCGTTGCAACAGGTGAACGATCACATTCGCTTCATTTACAGGACCTGCTGAAGCCGCAGGCCGCTCCTCCTGCGTCCTCCGTGTGGATGGGAGGAGACGACCTCAAGAATTTCTCTGTGACTCCCAAACCTCCTCATGGCTTCACGCTCTGAATCGCTCCTCCTCCATGCAAAGCGAAAGGCAACCTGTCCACTGGATGTTTTTTCACGTGTGTGTATGTTTGACGAGTTGACAGCAGGTCTGACTGGGGACTGAAATTGTCCCCGTTGAATTCTTTCTGTAGCTTCATCGAACGTGATGTAAAGTGGGTTCTGGCTGAGGTTAGTGAGTCAGAGCAGTAATTGGGGTTAAGGTTTTTCCTCCAGGGAGAGAACTGAATATCTCACTCTCTCTCTCTCTCTATATATATATATATGTAGTGGTATGAGGCCCCTCACCACCGTCAATTCTGGTTCTGGCTTAACCACGCCCCTTTGGCTCATTAGCCAATGGGTGGTGTGGTCGCGCGCCCTCCCTGGCCTCTCGCTCCCTGCCTTTGGCCCGCCCACTTCCGGGTCGCGGCGCTCGCTGTTCGCCGGCCACGACAGGTAAGCGTTCCGTCTCCCGCTGTGCATCTTACAGTGCAGTTTAACTGGCTGTCCTGCAGTAGACCGGCATCTCCCCCCTGAGATCTATACCACACTGCGGAGGTTGTGCGCGCGTGATTCGTTAAGTTTCTGAGGCACGGAGGATGCGGAGCTGCTAACCTCGGAGCGGTGGTTGCTCGTGCCTACCCGGCCCTCGGTTCGCCCTGGGCCCTGAACGTTGTCTCGAGGCCACCGGCCTGGTGTGTGTGTGTGTGTGTGTGTGTGTGTGTGTGTGTGTGTGTGTGTGTGTGTGTGTGTGTGTGTGTGTGTGTGTGTGTGTGTGTGTGTGTGTGTGCGCGCGCGCAGGAGTGAGTGATTGTCAAGTGTGGTGGGATTATTTACTTTTTCTTTTGGGTTACTTTTTGTTTGGTATTATTAGCGTTGGGATTCTTTGTTTCCGCCACTATAGTAATTATTGATTATGGTTCTTTTCTTGATTTGATTGAATATTCTTTTATCAATTATCTTTCGTTTATTGTTTTGTGGAGTACTTTTTGTTGCGTTGTATTCGAGCTCTTTTGATGGTGTTTTCCCTTTTTCTCTGTAGCTGAAGGCCGACGGCGGTGGCAGTGGTTCCTTTGGGTGTAGGATTCCCTGTGTGCTGTGTGACCTGCATCATTTGATTCCTTATTACTTATAGGCTGGGTCCTTGGGCCCTAACCCAAGGTGGCGTTGTTGACAACCCCCCATTACATTAAATTCACCCCCCTCGTGTCGCCACATATATATACACAGTATCTGCATGGTCCTCTAAGAGAATATGGATACTCCTAATAACTGCCTAGTCACAAGTTTTTGGGAGATAATTATTAGATTATTGAATCATTTACCCCAGGATCTCTCTGGCTTTTATTCTGACAAGGCCATGAAAGTCAACATGAACAGAGACAAACACATCTGCGTAATTGTCTCTCAATATAATCAGCTGTTTGAAGCCGTTGGACCTCGACAACACAAGCGCTGCGTCCTCCGCTGACTGACAGTGTGTGTATCTGTCCTCTGGTCAGCTTGGAAGAGAAGGAAGTACATTTTTCATTTGCAGAGATTTTCAAGAGTCATAAAATACGGTACCTGTGTGTGTGTGTGTGTGTGATGGTCCTTCTCGTTAGTGTCCCTTTCCTGTGGGCAGACCCAGACTAATAGTTCTCGTCCTCCTCTGTCCTGCAGTGTACAGGGGTCTATTACACCTCTCCCTCTTTTCATTCCTTCATTTCTCTTCCCCCCCCGCCCGCTCCCCTCCCTGGGGCTCACATGAAAAGAGCATTAATGAGAATGGGACTCCTCCATTTCTCTCTTTCTCCTCTCACATTCGCCGCCGTTCTCTCACTGAGCTGCCGGGGAGGAGAGCGAGGAGCTGGAGGTCAACAAGGAGACAGAAGAGGAGGTGCCCGGCCGCGTGGCTTCCGAGGAGGTTTTGTTAAATATTTAGTCTTAGTCCAAATCATTTTCAAAGCATGAGAAAATAATCTACGCTGAGGCTTCAAATATCCCGTTTGTGAGCGCTGACCCGAGTCATCGTGACACCTGGTGGAAGAAACTTTGCTGTGGTTTGTTCCAAGTGTTTGTTGGATGGGGGTTCACACAGGCGGAGCTGACAGAGGGTTCAACAGCTTCTGGCTGCGAGGACGCTTCACTTCGCGAGAGTTTGTGTTTAATGAGCGGCGATGACAGAGAGGCCAGAAGTGACTTCTTCACAGGAGCCAGTGCAGTTCCTCACCAAAGTGAAGGATGAGTTTGTTGAGTCGCCTGCTCAGAATTTGACAGTGGAGGGACTCTGAATAAAGGCGATGGTTTCCTACCGCCCTCACCCCTCACCCTGAAATATGGATCAGCAGAATTTATCTCTAATATTCAGCTTGACGCGATGCGTTCGGGAACAACTCCTAGTGGGAGAGCAGTCGGCCCAGCAGCCTCAGTTAACGTTTTTCTTTTTTTTTTTTTTTTTTTCGTCTTAAATCTTATTCATGCTCCATATTGTTGTCACAGCCTCCTGCCCCGGCTCGGGGCCCCACCAGGGGGCCGCTGCCTTTGTCTGATTTATTTTTAGCAGTGTAATTTGTCGACATCCTCATTCCAATTTAATGCCCACAATTGATTCCACTTTTTTTTTTTTTTTTTTTTGTTGTTGTTGTTCTTTTTTTCTGCTCAGCCCACCAGGTGCCGAGCTCTCCGGCGCTCCAGACTCACTTTGAACCTTGTTTCCCAAAACACGCTGCAAGACTGGAGCTGAAATCCTACAAAACAATCTGCGTTTGCAGCCAGTCTGCCCAGAGGCGGCACTGGCTGCAAAACCATCATGACAAAAAGAAACAAAGTCAAAGTTTTTACAGGAAGCTGATTCTTATATGTTCTTTCTTTAAGTGCTGCTGAAACATAGAATCACAGCTTTGTCCCTTCCTGATCGAAGATGCGCTCACGCTCCATGAAAGTTTAAAAAGTTCAAAAAGAGGCTGAGGCGTCAGAGTGGAGAGGGTGGCGGCGGGAGTAAAGCCGGGGTGTTGTTCAAAGCGAGCTGCCACAGAGCAGCACTGCAGGAACAGGAGTTAAGTGAGATCGCAGGGCGATCAGAGGCTGGCAGGAGCAGGAGGAGGAGGTGAGAGTGGCCAGGGGAGGAGCAGGAGGCGAGAGGAGACGCTCGGCGGCAGGGGGGCGGAGAGAAGACACCGTGATGTTTGAGAAATAATTCATCAAACGACGACGTGAAAACTACGCGACGGTGTGTGTGTGTTGGTCGGTGTGTACGTGCTGGGAGTTAAAAACAGGTCAGTGAGGTAATACTTCACATTATATCGACGTCTCTTTGTCCTCTGAGACGAGTGTCCTTGCTGGGAAATGAGTCAAACTGCTGTTTTGTCTCGTCCTGCACAAGAAATAACCTGAACATCATTTTTTTTTTTTTTTTTTTTTTACCGTGCTTGTGTGTCTGCCGCGTTCCCGCCCGGCTGCGCTCTGCGTGCGGGTGAAGGTTCCTTTGTGCTGGATGAGGTGTCTGATCTTGAAGTTGACATTAATCAGTTTATAGGGTCACGTATGAAAGGACGAAGAGGAGAGGCGGGCAGATTTATTGGATTCTGGTCTGTCCGTCTCTCCGGTGGCTGTGACGGACGCATGTGTCCATTCTGACCTCGTTGTTTTTCCGGGTCACTCTTGGAACCACTGGGAGGCAGCGAGGGAAAACGAGGGGAGGAACTTGGGCGTGAGGAGACATCTGGGGCCTGGTCGGACGGTTTGTCTGTGAAACCATCGCCTGCTCTTATATTAAGACAAATAATAATTGCCGACACAACCCGGTTCTCCCAGTTCCCCATGTCCTGGTGCCTGACCCCTGACCTGCAGCTCCCCGCGGGGCTGATGATTGACAGCGAGGATGTGGCGAGGTGTGGGAGCCTGGGAGGGATCATTTGCATCTCTCTCTCTCTATATATATATATATATATATATATATATATATCGGCAGCAGAGGTTTTTCACACGGGAGGAAGATTTGTGCATGTCCATAAAAGCTCCCAAACTTCCTATGGGGTAGTTTTAATTTGTTTGACGTCTTGCTGACGTACGGTCGAGTCCGGTGAGCCGTTAAAGCTGCTGCCGGTTTACGTGGAGTGTAAATAGACGCCCCGCGTTGGCGAGCAGCCCCCCCGGCAGATCACGGAGAATCTGAAAACGTCTTCATTTATTCAGCGTGTTGTTCACCTCTCGGTGTAACGGGGCGGCGCTCCGACGCTCCCGCTGAGTGATTCGTGCAGGTTTCTTCACGGGCCAGATAAAAGACTTTAAAGACATCAAAGGGTCGCTTCAGAACTTTGTGCCGTAAACTGGATCCAAGCCTCAATATTGATGCCGACGGTGCCCATCAGTGTTGTTCATGTGGCTTCTACACGGCCTGAGGCCGTAATGCTCCTGCATGACACCCTTTGTTCATGAATATTATAAAGCCGACATCTGCCAAAGATTGCACAAGAGTACGGTTTGTCTGTGCCAGGAATTACGGGTTGTTTTGGGGGGATTTGCATCTGCCTCAGATGAGCTCTGCAGTTTTGTTTAAAATCTCTAAAACAACGTCTTCACTCCGGCTCTTCACGCCCGCCTCGTCTGGCACGTTTCCCCCCAGCACATAAACTGGTGAAGTTATTCCAGAGTGGAGACGTTGTGTTTCTTCGTGCTTCAGAACCAGCAGAGTGTAAACTGGAGAAATAAACGTCAAATCGCGCTGCATAAAGAACATGAGCTTAAATATTAAGAGACGTGTTTATGCTCAAAGAACCAGCTGCTCCACATATAAGATGATACTCAAACTTTAACAATATTTTAATGTGCCTTTAATTTCCCATTCACAGAAATGCGCCCATGAACTAAATCGAAATCTCAGACTCTCCAGCGAAGGCCTGAACGTCGAGCGGGCGCAGGGCATGAATCATTCCCGTCGTGGCAGGTGTTACAGCTCTGCGCCTGCGGCCGTGTGTCGTGATTGATAACTCTGATTACGCTTCGCCATCGGGAGCAGGAGGAAGAGAGGAAGAGGATGTGACAACTCTAATGATAACGGCATCTTTAATTAATTAGCTGTTATCTTAGTCCTAGACATAACAGGGCATCATGTGATCCCTCCATACCGTCAGAGATAGAAACTGTGAGTAAAATCTGTCTAACAGGAGGAGCATGATTCCCGAAGAGTGCGTTCATCTTCATTGTTCTTCATCGTGTTAAAACAGATGAAGATGAGAGAGAATTTGATCTCTTAGGAAAGTAAAAGTTCAGTTAAAAATATGAAATCTGCAACAACGAGGTGATTTAAAGGAGAAGACAAACAGCGTCTGCAGCCCGTTAATAACTGACCGGGTTCCCACGCTCCTGGATCAGACGTGACGGCATTCGGTAGCTCTCAGCGCCGTGAACGGAGTCTGTGAAAACTCCCCCGTGGCGTCTCCGGCTGAGCCGTCCCCTGAGAAGCAGCGTGTTTCCTCTGTCATGTGTTTCATCGATAAACGGCGCTTGTGGAGAATCTGTCAACGTAGCAGAGCAAGCACGGGAATATTTGTGTGTGTGTGTGTGTGTGTGTGTGTGTGTGTGTGTGTGTGTGTGTGTGTGTGTGTGTGTGTGTGTGTGTGTGTGTGTGTGTGTGTGTGTGTGTGTGTGTGTGTGTGTGTGTGTGTGTGTGTGTGTGTGTGTGTGTGTGTGTGTGTGTGTGTGTGTGTGTGTGTTGCCACCTGAGGAGAGAGTCTGTCACTCACCCTCCGACAGTGACAGGCTGATAATCACCTCCCAATTAGGTGGACACGCTCACGCACACTCTCATGCTGGGACTTCTGGCTCCGAGTCACTTTCAGAGGATTATTCCCAACTCTGAAGTCACCCACCTGTTTGACCTTTGACCCCAGCCTCTTCTTAATTAGTACTCCGGGGGTCGAACCGGAGGCGGAGGATGCGGGGGAGACGGCGTAAGCCTGCAGGTATAATAAAACACCCACTGCACTCGGCCTCTCCAGCGCCGTAAATCAAAACAGCCGCTGTGCGAGGGAGTGGGAGGGATAAACGCAGCGAGCGACTGATAGAAGACGGGATTCAAAATACGAAATAAAACAGATTTCAGGGAATAGATTTTATTTTAAATGGAGACGGGAGGAGGTGTGACGGTGGGGAGATAATCCACAGCTCTCTGAGGGGGAGGTGACAGGAAGTGCTAACTGGATGATGGGGGGGGGTTGAGAAGTAGTATGAGTACTTATTATTACTATTACATCATGCTTCAACCCCTTGTTTTTATTAGATTTAAAGCCAGAGTGGGATAAGCACATTAAATGAAACCAACATTGTACTTTTTGCAGAATTAAGCTCGAGCTGGTACTTGTACCCTTTAAACACAAGTACCCGTACTTCTTCTCGAGTAGAGAATGTTGTTTGGCAGAGAGAGAGAGAGAGAGAGAGAGCAGAGGAACTGGGCGGAGGTGAGCTGTGACTGTGCCAGCGTCGCTCCGACCGGTCCTCCTGTTCTGGCCCGGCAGATGGGGGCTGTCGTGGCGCCGCCTGAAAGATGGGGTGCCATGCCGACACCCAGCACACACACACACACGCGCACACACAATGACCTCTTGCAGTTCCATTCCCTCCTTGCCAGCATGGCCGCAGCACTGGCAGAGTGGGAACAAACAGGCAGGCAGGCGATAAGCCGCGAGCACCTGAAGGACCCCGGCTCTCGCCGGCAGCAGAGGAGCGCGGTGCCGGCCGCGCTGCACAACATCAATTAGGTGCTTGGCAAAAAAAAAAAAAAAAAAACTCTATTAAAAGACCAATTAAAGAACCATTACAGGGTAATGAGGAAGAGCTACCTGTTCGCTCTGAGACAGAGGTCGTGCTGGTAGTGGACAGGAAGTGACACGACACAGGGTCACGCCTCGTCACGATGGTTTGACTTCTTTGTTTTTTTATTTCAGGTTATGATGACAGTCCGATGAAGTCGTGGCGACAGAGAGCAGACGACATCACAGGGAGCTGTCTCCGAGGTCGCTGGGCACGGTGGACTTTACAAGGACAACGCTCGTGGACTGAAGATTGAGATCGTCTCCTAATCATGTAACTGTGTGTTTGCTTTTTATTACTGACCTCTCCAGACACACTTCTGAAAACGTGTGTGTGTGTGTGTGTGTGTGTGTGTGGAAACAGGCTCCACCCTCTTTCTCATTTTCTCATCTTTTGGCGCAAACTAGGAAGTGGGAGTGACCCAGGAAACAGGAAACAGGTGAACACTTGAATGAACTTTGAACTGACACTAAATGGGAACACACGGGTTGTGTTATTCTACTGATGTGAGTTGTACCATGTATTTGTACTTAAGGAATGTGGTATTCAGGATGTGATGTCTGGACATGGAGGATCTGTCCTTTAGCGATTGGTTCATGATCAGCTGCAGGAATCTGTCGCTCCATCATCGACGAAACGATTGTGCGGAGAATATTGGTATTTCCCTTCCTCTTCCTGTCCTCCCCCTTTCTTCTCCCGCTCCACCTGAGCGAGGATCCGTCCTCGTTACACGGCGTTACAATAGATGTCATGCTCTGCATCCTTAGGGTCACATCTGTCTTCATAGATACCACGTTGGGGGGGAGTGACATGGATGTGGTCAATAATGAAAAGATACAGGGGACAACGTGAAGTGAGGACGCAGGGCGCAGACGGAGATGCAGGACACAGACGGACGGGAGGAAATGGAAGTTTGCGTGTGTGCATCTGGAACGGGAGGGCGAAGCGGAGGACGGGTGTGAGTTGATTGAAGCGTCGTGGCGGTGCTGTGAGACAACCCCCCCCCCCCCCCCCCCCCCCCCCCCCCCCCCCCCCCAGTCCTGTGGTCCTCATCACATGGGAGCGCGATGGAACAGCTGGTCTCAATGTCAGTGGGACGGCTGGTCTGGGATCTGTTGACAGATGCTGATGGCCAGTGGCTGTTATTTAAGACACGCCCATCTCACGGGTCATACATGTCCTGTATGTCCTGTTGTCTCGTCGCCGGTGATAGCACCTCCTGCTGGTTTTTAATCACCACGGATGGAAATTGAGTGTTCTACTCACACCCCTTCGTCCTCCTTTCCTCGTGCCTTCCTCCTCTCCTCCCTCCTTCCCTCGTCCACACGTGCTCTCATCCCTCACCCGGCACCGGCTCGCTTTTCTTCACCGTCCGATTCATCCGTTTCCATCCAAACCATGTTGTCGGGGCCTGGTCCTCGTGTAGCACAGCTTCATTTCAGCCTGATAATGAACAGACGTCATAAGCCTTTCAGGAGTGTATACACACACACACACACACACACACAGAGCAAGGTCAGCGGCGTCGTTGAATGTTTGTTCTGGAACCTGCAGCCGCTGCCACTTCAAACACAAACAGCTGCCGCCTGTTCGGCCAGTTTGTCGTTATTTTCGTTCACTTGTTGTCAGACAAGATGCTTTGATTGGCCGCACACAAACTGGTGCACTGACCTTTTTTTGTTGTTTACTTGATAGATGCCAGAAAACTGTGTTGGATGAAAGACACGAAGAGGAAGAGGAGGAGGAGGAGGAGGAGGAGGCGCTGTTTGGTGAAAACGCTGAGAAGACAAGCGGGGATAAAGGAAACGGCGTCAAAGGTCCAGTCAGCAGAAACACTGAGAATCACAGACACGCGTCCTGATTATTTTTTGAGTATTTTGACTCTGTACTTTGTTCAGCTTTGCATTTGCTGATGGAGTATTTGTTGTGTGTACTTATCCATATATAACTAAATCAGAAAAAGAGGATAAACATGTAACATGAACACAAACACACACACACACACACACGAACAAGCCAATCCCATCCCTGTAGCGGACCATCAATCATCACCGACACATTATTAACCATATCTCTGGTGGGTGTATCTATATTGAGAGTGTGCCTCTCTGTTTACACACACACACACACACACACACACGCGCTAATATGAGCACGCGTGTTTTTCAAAGTGTCACGCAGCGATCCATCACGCTCTGAGGGAAACTGCATTTATAGCTCCACGTCTACATGGAAGCCGCTGCTGGCTGAGGACGCTGTTTTGCCGGAGTCTCGTGAGCCAGAGACAGTTAGCCGAGGCACAGACAGTGACTCCGGAGCGCGACCTTTCCAACCGCTGACCCCTCACCGAGCGGCGGTCCGTTCTCATCGGGCTCGTTCCTTCTTGATTCCTTGAGTGAAACTCAAGCGGTTGTCTTTGGTCTCGTGGGTCAGACGCTCACCTATTCTCTGACCTCCTGGTCTGTCCTGCATGATGCAACATAAACATCATCACAGGAAAGTTTGCATGCGAGTCCGGCCACTGTCGCTGAAGGGCCCGAGCCTGTTACACCTTATTAAAGCAGAGATACTTCAAGGTCAGACCTCAGCCCATTAAAATTCCCTTTACAGCCCCTGATAGCGATGCTAATGACCACTTAAGAAAGGGAGGCTCCTTCATCAGGAGGAGTATTCTCTATTCTCATGCTCCCCCGGCTCCTGGGGACGAGGGGCCTCTCCTCATCTGCAGCGTGACAGCTGTGTTGCAGGGGGCGTCCCTGCCGGCTGCAGATGACGGCGGCGGAGTGACTGACGACTCGGAGATAGTCCGTCTGTCAGACAGAGTGATGGCCGGGAGACGCTCGCTGACAGATCAGGCGAGACGAGGGGAAATAAAACGGAGAGGAGGAGGGAACCCTGCCAGCTCCGTGTCTCCGGCTGAGGGGTGGCGGCTCCGCTCGTCCAGGAGGATCGCCTCAGGAGGCACCTGTATCTGTTGACGGCGTTTCCAGGGGTGGGAGCGAATCCATTAAGGTCCATTAAAAGCCTGGATCAATGCGGTGCCGTCCGGCGATATCAAAGATGGTTGTGAGAGCTTCTTTTGGGTGGACTGAATGAATCGGACGAGTCTTAATGAGGCTCGGCGGCGTCAGGCTGAGTGCTCCTCAGGTTCTGACTCCTCGTCCCGCCCGAGGAGCAGCACTGAAACACACATTAGCATAAGCCTTTCCTCTCACTGCCTGTCTGCCCTTCACACTTCCACTGACACCACACTGGGACTAATTGGGCCTCCTCAGAACCAGCGTCTCTCTCTCTCTCGCTCTCTGTCGCTCTCATTTATTTTTGACACCGTTTAGAATCCAGTGTTTGTTTAGTTTGTACAGCGTAGCTTGAGCTCTAAACTCCCAGTGCTGTAAGAAAAAAAAAAAAAAAAAAAAAAAGCTGTTATTTTTATTTGTTCGAGCTGTGTCTGTGCAAAGTCGATGGCCCCTTTGTTTTGCTGCAGCAGTGTCGCGAACAGGAGGCAGTTTTCCCATCGGAGGAGCTGAAGCGGTGGCCGCGCTTCCTCGCACCGCCGTCGTTATTCGGCGGGACGGCGGCGGCGGCTCACTGTACTGCAGGCGAGACGCGGAGCTGAGGCTTTTACTGGAACGGAGAAAAAAAAAAAAAAACAAAAACCAACGAGACGAGGAGTTGTAAAAGGAGAGAAAACAGGAGACGAGGCTTAAAGGAGAGTTCAGTCGTCGTTTTGATGTATTTTGTCAAAGTCAGCTCTATTTTCACTGCTGCCTGTCGCTCCGTGTTTCTGTGTGTGACTCGTCTTTTAGTCTCACTCTGTTCACACACATGCACACACACACACTCTCCTGTCGTCTCATCACTGATTAACTGAACGTCCCAGAGGTTGTTAACTGTTCAACCACAGGTTAGAACCAGGATGTTCTTTAGTTTAGTCGCATTTGTGTTAAAAAAAAATTAATTCCTACCCAAGATCAAAAGGCTCGATCGGGATAAAAATTTGAACGCTCTGCAGTACGTGATCAAACATGAAGAATTCTGATTGGTCTTGCGACCGTCCCCTCCCCTAATTGGCTCCCGAGTGTTTCCTCCCACAGCGATAATCTCCAATCAACCATCTGCCGTGTCATCTTCGCACGCCACTGCTCTGCCGCCGTCCTCCGCCTCCCCCTGCCATGTTATCGCCTTCCCCTGCTGGTAATGTCAGGCCGCAACATTCCCTCAAACAACCGCCGCCAATCAAAACGCCGTGCAGGAAAATCACATCCACTGTTACAGCCATGCACTCCACGCAGGTGTGTGTGTGTGGACGGGACCTCCTGTGATGGACGTAATAGGCCGGGACAGATGGCCTCCCATCCCACTAACCCACCACACACACACACACACACGGCGTGCCTGGAGCCGGGCCTTAGCGTTTGGTCGTCGTCTGCTGTTCCAGCTCCAGCCTTATTCTGTCGCTCAGAGCAGCGGGAGCGAGCTACATCTGTGCCTGTGATGTCGCGACAGAAATAGACGTGAAGGAGCCGGCGTTTGAACCAACCGTTCAGCTCCCTGACATCTGCGGGTAAAAATAAACCGCCTGAAACACGGTGAACTCGTTGGTGCCGAGTTTAACATCTGCAGCGCGGTTCAGAGCGAGGCGAGGCGCCGTGACAGGGCGGCCACGGGTGAGATCTCGATTCACTGTTAAAAGTTTCTTTTCTTTACCTAAATGACGTCTTCCTGTTGAAATGTTTGACTAAACCAGTAAAATACTTAAAAATGGAAACGCCCTCGCCGGGTCGCTGGTGGCGGTGGAGTGATGGCAGCAGGTGGTTGATTGTGGAGGAAAGCGGTGGCGATGCATCTGTGGCTCAGAATTTGAACCTGATTGATGCAGGTTTCAGTTCACAATCATGTCCAAAACACTATCAGGTGGTTTTTCTTGAACCCGTTTGCACCAGTCTGTCTATTCCTGAAATGAAGTTTGAAAACCATGTCCTTATCTTGATGTTTCTCGCACGTTGGGCCCATAAGGCCGGCGGCTGCTGACACGTCTCCTGGCACCGGGTCTCGTCTCGGAGGTCGAACGACACAATTGAGAGGAGCTGTCCGAAAAAAAAAAAAACCTCAGCGGCACTTGACAGAACAATTGATCAGCTCAAGCTAATCCAGAGACTCTGCTGATGAGAGCTGTCATCGACCTGTCACCAGGAACACGCTGTGTGTGTGTGTGTGTGTTTGTGTGTGTGTGTGTGTGTGTGTGTTTTATCTGCTTGACAATCAAATTTGTTTTATGTTTGGAGAGAAGAAACAAACCCAGAGAAATCAAAGCGAATTAATTCACTGTCTAGAGGGAGAACACACACACAGATGTGCGGACGTTGTGTTTGTTCGGCCGTGTGTGACATTTCAGGAATTTCTGTGCCACATTGGGGTTTTGCTTGTGAGCCCATATCAGACCAGTTAGTGAGTGTGTGTGTCAGCATGGTGTGTGACTGTTGTCTACCGCTGAATGATGCCACAGGCTCAGAATAACCGAGGCCACGGCGAAGAAATGACGAAAGCAGCAATTAGAATCTCAGCGGCGTGAAATCCTAATGCAATTACACGCACTTGTTTCTGCAGGAAACAACAAGAGGATTAAAGTCTAAATGACTCATTTGCAAAGACAAGCAATAAAACGGTCCTCAGCCGTGGTATCTCAGTTTCAGGGCATATAATGCAAACTCGTCATGCATTATTAATGAGCCGGATATTAAAAGTAATATACGTCCTCTCCAGGGTGCTGGTGGTTTGGCTCTTAACTCCGGAGCGTCACGTGATGAAGACCCTGAAAGATGCAACACTATATTTGGTGTTAGCTAATGATAACTTTAGTCTTTTCAATTTCCTTTTACATTTGCAGCTCCGACCGGTTCGATATGAAAAAGAAAAAAATGAATTATTCTCTGGGCGACCATAAATAAATCATGAATGAAAATTCTAAAAGAATCCAAGAAATCAGTAAATGCCATCAAAAGGTTGTTTGTGTTGGTTTGGAAACTGGAACCACTCATCAAAGATGATTGATTTTTGATTTAACAATATGCTTTTTTCTTGAACAACAGAATGAACCTGAAGCCGAATCCCAGGTCACAGCCCCAGGAACCAAACACGGGCATCAGAATCAGCTTGTGTTTTCACCTCCTGTCCGTCTGTAAATAAATCCAACGTCTCATCAGTCACGTGAAATATTTAAGTGTCTCCCTGATTAATAACATCGGGATCGATCAGAGGACGAGCTCCCAGAGCAAGAGGCAACCAATCACAGAGACAATTAGAAGGAGAGGGATGCACTCTGTGTTTTTGTGTTGGCATTTTCTATTGAACAGATTTACAATCAAAGGGCAGGCGCTCAATTTAACTCAGACACTCGCAGACAGACTGCAATTAAATCAATGTAAATATGGAGAGTTTCTGTGAGAGTCAGTCCATGTGTTCAGGCACTTTTCTTTCACTGGAACTCACACAGCACACGCTTGCCCCCCAGTGGTTGAGTGTGGTAACACAGGAGCTATTCGCCTGCGCCCAGTGAAAACATAAGTATATACAAACAATCTATTTCCAAGAACTAACAACACATACATAATGACATTTGTTTATTGATCATTTCAGTTATGTGTTTTAAAAAATCTAATTTAAAATACTCTACACCTGATAAATGATTTGTTAATATCAAGAATCCTATATACTCAGTATTATCTTAATAACATATATTTTCCCCCATCAGAGAAACGTGTGGAACATTCGGGTTCTCAGACTCTTGGTCTGAGGAACGTTCCTCCCTGGGAGCCTGATCCTGCTGTACAGATTTGAACAACTCCTCAAACCGGAGAAGGGGAACCGGCGAACAGTGCGTTTGTTCCCGTGGAGGCTCCAGAAGGAGGAGGAGCAGCGCTGGAAGACCTCGATGTTGACGGCGTACTGACCCGGGGCCCATCGGAACACTCGGACCAGAATCACCGAGGACGCAAACCCACAGGTGTGAGGAGCCACGCCGTGGAACACGGACTCCTCGGGCCTCACAGACGCTCCCCTCTCCCAGACCATCCCGGCCTCCTCCGCCACCCCCATGCCGCTGACGCTGCACAGGGCCTGGAGGCAGGCCTCCTCCAGGGGCTCCCGGTCGGGAAAGCGCAGAAGGATGGCGACGAGACGAGGCACCGCGCCTCGACGCAGCAACAGCTCCTGCTGCTTCGCTGGAGGAGAGAAGACGATCATACTTTCCAAAACTGAAGCCAAAACACCTTGGATGAGGAAGCGGCCATCTTGCTGACTTGTTACTGGTTTCCTTTCACTTACAGCTGTCGTATGCCATGCGTGCGATGGCCCTCACCGCGTGGAGGAGCAGCTCCTGGTCTGAACTGGTCAACACCGACAGCAGAGCCGTCACCAGGCCTGCGTCGCCAAAACCTTTACGCACCACAGCTGGAAGGAGACAGAACGAAGCTGGCTCAACCCGAACCAAACAAGAAGCGGCGTGTTTCCGCCCCTCAGGAGACGTCACTCACATTCCCTGGCGAGCTCTGCCACCAGTCTGGCCGTCGGCAGAGTGAGGGGCCCTCTGCTCCTCAGGGACAGCGCCAGGATGGGAAGAATCCCGCTGACCACCACCTGCTCAGCAGCGCCCTTCTCTGGACACAAGTGGAGTCAGACGCAGCGCGTAAGCGGCCTGCTGCAGCTACATCAAAGGAAAACTTGGCTTCAAAGAAGAACCGACGTAAAAAAAAAAAAAAAAAAAAAATGGGTGTATTTTTCTGACAATGTGTGACTTTGATCTTTTAAAATGAACGTGACTGAGTTTAAACTCCTCTCCTCTCTTTGATGAGAGGGACCTGTTTACCTCCTCTGCCTTTATCTCTCTGTTGCTCTCTTGCTGGGAGACACAAATACAGCTTAACGTCTGCCGCGGACTTACAACTGTCAACCCCCCCCGCTCCCCCCTGCTGTGGGTGTTCTGTATGTGTCATCAGTCAGAACTAGCGGCCATGATAGAGCTGGAGGCGTGTGGGTTAGGGTCAGGGATGTATATCAAACATTCATTTGCGATCAGTGTTAGCGAACTCACGTCCCTCCTTGATGTTGGTCAGCACCGTGTTCAGGTGTGGCTTCAGCTCGTGCTCGATCAGCTCCAGGCCGAGGACTCTGATGGCGCCCAGCGCGTTGTTCAGGTCGTCTGTGCCGAGGGATGACATCAAACAAACGGACGTGTGAAACGAGGAAGTCACTTCAGCTGAATGGCATCATCCAAGATGGATGACAAGAGAAACCAGGCTCAGCGGTGGCTGCCTCCACCTGGTTAATGGACGGGACATGGACCTAACTCGCAGTAATTCACAGCGCGTGTTTGAAGTGAGTTCTGACATTCGTCCAACTTCTTGTTCTTGTAAATTTTGGATGGTTTTATTATCTTCCTCCATTAGAATTAAGACCTGCTCTACATTCTCACCAGGATGAAATAAATCCTGACGGTTTGTTGGTGTTCGTGTCGCAAAGGAAAACAAGATTAAAGCTGCAGACACGCCAGCAGCTGTGAGGACGCGCTTACAGCGGTGCTGTGCTGGGTAAACATAGGAAACATTTAAAATAATAATAATACTTAAACATAGGAAACTTTAGAGAACTCCCTGTAAAGCAGGGGTCTCAGACACCTGGCCCGCCGGACCGTAGTTTGCGCCCCCCGCCTGTAACGGTGGATGAAGGACCCAATTGCAGTGCAAAATGATAGACTCGATCTCTCAGCTTCACAGTCTGTATTGTCAACATTCAAGCTCACGAAGACGAGGGTGGGCAGAGCTAGAATTGAACCCAGGTCTTCCAGGTGGGAGCCAAGCACTCAACCCAGAACAGCAGTGGCCGGATCCCAGGTTGGCCGGTTCGAATCCCAGTTGTGGCTTGTCGGTCGGTCGGTTGGTTTGGACTTTTACTGCGAGATCTAAGGTTGGAGTTAGGGTTGTGTGAGGATGAGGAGACGAATTGAACCCGGCACAAAGGTGGCCAGATAGCTGAGTAGGTAGAACACTAGGCCTGGGGATCCCAGTTTGGCCGGTTCGAATCCCGGTGGCGGCATGTGGGTTGCTCAGTGTCAGGATTTTTACTGTCAGCTCTAAGGTTGGCGTTAAGGTTGTGTGAGAATGAGGAGACGAATTGAACCCCACCCAAGGGTGGCCGGATAGCTCAGTAGGTAGAGCACAACACCTGGGGACCCCAGGTTGGCCGGTTCAAATCCTGGTTGTGGCGTGGTGGTAGGTTAGTGGCAAGTTTTTTACTGCCAGATCTGCCAGATGGAGTAAACAAAAATAAACATAACTCCATTCAGGATAAAGAGGTGTTGGCTTGTTTGCTTGTACTTCATGTCTAAATGCTAAGCTAGGCAATCCATAGTCACAGCCTGGCTTAGCTTTCAAGGAATCTTAAAAGCTTGAAAGCCATTGCTGAAAACATCCAGTTTGTTATAGTTGACATGCACTGACCTACGGGTGTGGCGCTTTTATGAGGAGCAACGATTTATTAGTTTGTGTCTAATCAGTTCTGCTCTGCTTGCAGGGAAGTTGTGTATCTTGCAGAAAAAAGGTCACGCTCACTGAAATGGCATCAGCAGCATGAACTTCCCGACTTTAATTCCATGTTGTTTTGCAGGGAGCTTAAGCCATGCAAGTCTAAGTACACACGGCCGGTACAGTGAAACTGCGAATGGCTCATTAAATCAGTTATGGTTCCTTTGATCGCTCTGAGGTTACTTGGATAACTGAATCTAAAAGTGTTCAGGAATAAGTCTCAGGATCTTTCAGGAAAATATAAATCAAGAAAACACTGAAATTCTTAATTTTTTTTTTTGTGACTTTGTCCTGAAAACTAGCAATCATTTGAGGTGGCAAATTGTTGTGGTTTTCAGGACAAAGTGACGAAAAAAAAAAAATAATAACTTCAGTGTTTTCTTGATTTATATTTTCCTGAAAGATCCTGAGACTTATTCCTGAACCATTTTAGGATTCAGCATCTTACATTCTGGTCTGTTTTTACTGTGTTGTGTAATGTGTCCACCTGCTGCAGAGCTACCTGTGTTTGTGCCACTGCATGTCTGCAAAGACACAAGAGGCTTCAATGGGAAAAACACTGCAAGGGTCGTGAGCCCCTCAGGGTAACAACAATCAACCGGTTACCAGAATGTTTGCAGTTTGATAAATCCCTCAGCAGCCCTACGACCGGGCCCGTCGCCCGCGGAGGGACGCGCTCAGAGGTCCGCCTCTCACACGCACAGCGCGACTCGTACATCCAGCGGCGTGCGCCCGGAGAGCACGGTTGTTTTTCTCAGTACCGCCAGCCTCTAGGACTTCGGACTCAAGTATAAATACTGCAGAGGATGAACTAAACTCTTTCTAACATGAAGAACCCTCAGTATGAGACCACTAGAATACAGACCATGGATAAGTAAACGTTTACTTTGAAACTAGAAACTTTTGAATCTATTTAACATGTTTTTGTTTTTTATTTACATAAAAATATTTTTCAATTTAGCTAATTTCAATTAATTTGCTTGTTTTTGTGTTTGTAGTTGTTGCAAAACTTTTGTGATTAAACTTCAATTTAAATATGCTACTTTATAAGATAGTAAGTAGATTTAAGATAAGAACATTGGAATGTTTATATCAGAGCTTTTCTTGTGGAAAACCTGAGGCGGCCCAGCCTCACCCAGACTCTGCTTCCAGCGGCCCCCAGGTAAATCGAGTTTGAGGCCCCTGCTGTAAAGACATTGCTTCATGAGGATTCATGGAAAGCGTAGGAAACACTGAGAAAAGCCCTCAGGTCAACAGGTGAAAGAAGACGACCACGTCCCATCAGTCGTGGCGGCGTTGAGCTCACCGTTGCAGCTGGCCCTGTACGGCTGCAGTTTGCCCGCCTGTGGACGAGTGCAGCTGTGGTTCAGAGGCATGTCGGTGTGTCCCATCATGCAGCTGAAACCGTCTCAGGTCGACATCTTTGTGCATCCTCCTTTCTCTTGCTGCCGGGTTCTTCTTCGGGGCATCGGCTTGACAATAACAGGTAAAAGTTTCTGTTTTTATTCCACGCGCCTGCCTTCCTTATTCCAGCTGGTTCTCAGGGTTAATACGGAGAAAATCCCCAGTAAAGCGGCTGAAGGACTTATAGCACCGCCTGTGTGTGTGTGTGTGTGTGTGTGTGCAGTGAAGGTATTAGCACTTGGCTGACTCTGCTGAGTTCAAACCTTCTCAAACAATGCCTCTCACCCAAAACAACACACTCTGGAATTTTCTCTCTAAAACAATCCACAAACTGGATTTTAATAGAAAATAGATTTTCTTGCTCGTCTTCTCACCAAAGAGAGAGAGAGAAAAAAGTGAACTAAAGCTCACATCACAGATTTTACCCTGAGCCTCATGCCTTCATTAAATATGATTGTACAAACTGAACCACTTCTATTATTTGAATTTATTTAGTTTATTTAGAGCATTCCAGACTCATTAATTTAATGTGGTGTTGCCCGAAGTTCCCACAAGGTGGCGGTATTAAAACCCAAATATCAACCTGTTGAGTGAATATCTAATCCTTAAAATTAAAAAAAAAAATGTGTTTGAGGCTTGATCGTTTATAATTTGTCCAAAAACTTTATTATAAATAACTAAAAATGAGAAGAAAACAAATACAAGCAAATATATACAATTATAACTGAGACGTTTTTCTATATATCAAAGTTAGCCTCATAAATCAGGCTCTGATAAAATTAGTTTTGATATTTAAATTTAAATGCCTTCTCTCTTATTCAAACTGAGCTCGTTCTATTTCTTCTCTTTTTCTAACAATAACAGATTCGCAACGTTATGAAGACTAAGTCTTCCAGTAAAAATAGACACGTCCATCACTTTAGAACAGAACCACAGCACTGGGAATCTAAACAATAAATAAAAGAGGGTCACAGGAGACACTGTACCAGCCAGAAACCAAAACAATCGAGACCTCTCACGTCATTTGTCGTCATTGTGCTACAGCGCGTTTACATTCCTCAGTTTGTCTATTCTCTAAAAAAGACCTAAGACAATTTGACAGGATTCAGTTTCTACGTGAAAAGACATACAAAACCTGGTAGGGAACAGGGGAGTCGTTTTCAGACTGTGACGTCAAACTGATGCAGCTGTGTTGAGTCCACTGGAGACGGTCTCATATCCCACAGAAACCAGAGTAAGGACGTTTCCCTCCACATCGTCCGGCTTATACTGCTCCACCGGTGTTTCCACCGGACCGCCCACTACGGGGTCCTGTCTCATTTTCTTCTTGACTTTGCCCTGCCCCTTTCCTTTGGAAATGACCTTCCCTTGGTCCTTGACCCCCCCCGACACCTTGTTGGGTGCCTCGGCGTTGTTCGGGTGACTTTTCCGGTGGCGCCTGCGGACACGGCGCATCGGCGGAGCGGCGTCGACTGGGTCTGACGCCGCTGCTCCAGACAAGATGCGGATCTGCTGCTCGATGACCGTAATGATCATGTCCAGCGTGACGTCCAGCATCCCCAGACCGAGGCCGTGGGTGACGCTGTCGAATGCACTGCTGTTGGCCGGGTCCCGGAAACACTTCCTCATATCCTCCAGGTGGTTCCTGAGGTGAAACACAAGCGTTAGTATTTGTATTTATTATTTTTACGGACGTAGTGCTCAAGTGTACGTACTTGGTTTCAATCATTTTGGACCAGTGTTGAACTGTGTTTGTCTCCGGGATGAGCTGTTTGGCCATGTTACCGTAATCAATGTAGTCATGGGAGAAGTCCTTCATGTCCTCACACAAAGCTCTGGTGTCACCTGAGAAAACGCACGAGTGAAAACACACTCGCAGACTCCTCTCCGCCCTCAGATTTGAACACACGCGTTACCTTCTGTGAGTTTGGAGAACGAGGAGGACACGGAGGTCGTCGTGCTCGGCGTGAGGCCGAGAACATTCAGTGACTCCAGAAGCGTTTTCTTGCTGGCCGGTCCTCTGCTGACACGCGTGTACGCTGCCAGGGAGCGCAGGGACATCTTCTCCGG
This sequence comes from Pseudorhombus dupliciocellatus, assembly GCA_016785235.1. Lineage (NCBI taxonomy): Eukaryota > Metazoa > Chordata > Actinopteri > Pleuronectiformes > Paralichthyidae > Pseudorhombus > Pseudorhombus dupliciocellatus. The sequence continues at coordinate 1,627,649 of JAFBJW010000040.1, forward strand.
GTCCTGCAGGCGCCGTTTGATTTCATCATAGGAGATGAGATACTTCCCTGAAGGCAGAGGGGAACAGGGACACTTTAGTTGGTAAACATTCGGGAAGTCAAATAACCTTCAAACCACTGGGCACTCACGGGCCTTGGATCCCTTCATGTTCGGATCCAGGAGGGAGGACACCTCTGCGAAGGGCATCTGGGTACCTGATGCTGAATTTGTTTTTGGGTGTGGCGACGTCTGCTGATTCTGAGACACGTCCTCAGCCTGGACTGGGGAAGGACCCTGCATCTGAGGCGGAATGTGAGACTGTATGTTGTGCATCTCCATGTGGTTCTGCTCGATCGGAGCCTGGCTCTGCATTTGGACCAACGTGCTCTCAGATAAACCCTGCAGATCCATGTCCCCTTGTCCCACACCGCTGGCTTGTTCTGAGGGCACCTGGAAGATACCCATCACTGGCTTCACCACCGTGAAGAGCATGTTCCCCTGAGCGTCCAGACCCACAACCCGGGTCGTTTGGTCCATGGCTTCGCTCAAGTTTGTACTGTCCAGCTGAGAGGAGGCCCGGCGGGCTGTAATTATCAGACCAGTGGGCCTCAGAGGCCCATGGAGAGTTCAGCACACCTTCCTCTTTTTTCACAGTTCTGTTGAAGCTGACCTGAGAACAGGGGGGAGGGGAACTGGATCTTTAAGTTTCCCACATTGAAATACAGATTAAATCATCCTGGCAGCAGAACGCTTTATTCTGAAAGAGAAAGACAGGAAAGGTTTAATAAAACTCTAATCATCGCTATATTAAAAGAATTTCAGACAAACTAACCATTTACAGAATGTGACATTTATGATAAAAACAACTTGTTTATGGTGTGTAAGTGATCTCACTGCTTCTATGTGAGAAGAAAGGTCTGTGACTGGACAAGGCGACAGACTGCATAATTCATAATAATCTTATTTTAAAAAAATTATTAACTTCAGTAACGTAAATGCACAGATAAATACCTTTATTTAAATAGTAATACATGCTGTATGGTCTCCACACGTGCCGTCACCACTCGACGACTCGTCGACTAAATTTAACTCAAGACTTTTTTTTTTTAATTTTTGTTTACAACTAACGCAGCATTTGACCATAACTGGAATCCATCATGGCCGCCGGAGGATGAGGCTGTGAGACAGTGTTTGTGCAGCGGGCCGGAGTCGCTGCTCACCCCCGGACCACGGCGGTTCTGGCCGGGACGGGTCCGCCTGAGAGCGGCTCACCTCGGATGCAACTGGTGCCGGGTCCTATTCACCGGAGCCGCTGCCTCCGGTCTCCTAACGAGCCACTGATCCTAGAACGGTCCGCGCCGACGCCAGCGACATTTTCCCTCCGTCTCCGCCGAAGCTCCGGCGGGTTGCAAATCAGCTCTGCGGGCGCTTCCGTTCCGGAGCCGTAATCCCGGAGCTCATCGGCGGAGCCGCACGTCAGTCCCACAGCCCGAGCTTTCTCATTGGACAAGAGGCGGTGTCTGTCGAATGGAGAAGGCGGGCTATCCGGCTCACGTTATTCCAGATATTGTCACATTTGTCGTCCTTGAGATCGCAGAAGTTCATAGTTTTTAAATGTTTGAAATTAAAAAAAAAATAATAATAAAAAAAAAATAACGAATAATTTACCATCATATCACCAAATGGATCATTGAAAACACAAAGCAACAACTACCACATCATTGTAATCTAGTATATTTTCTTTAAATTCTAGGGGGATTGTTTTTCTAATTCTACTCTGGGATATCATTTGAGTTATATAACAATATCAATGATTAATTATTTATTTTATTGAAAATAAGTTTTTACTGGGTTATCTGACCTTGGTTTTTGGAACTTCTTCTTCTTAATAATATATTCCTGCATCCTCTGGGACCAATCTGACATTCTCTTTCTTTTCTTTTCACATCTGCAAATGCACAACATCCATAGACTCAGAAAGGCAATTTTAATTTAATTTAGTTGAGTAAAAAAAAAGTATAAAATGAAAGATAGGAAGTGGTTAATATGAAAACAACCTCTGGAACGCTGCAGGTGTTGAGGCTAACTGCACCTCATAGCATTCACACAGCAGGGTCAGGGGTGGCTGCGCTGGGTTGCCATTTCTGAGTACTGCGTAGCGTGTCCAGGTCCGTGGAGCTGAGGGTCTGGGAGGAGAGGCTGCTGCTCACTGTGGGGTCCATATCAACGTCAATAAACCAGGCTGATTGCCTTTAAACACGCATGCAACTTCCGGATCACCGCCTTGAACTTACAGGACGGCAGGACGGAGACCTCAGCTGCCACCATGCAGTCCAGATCAATGTTAGACAGAGCTCCTCTCAGCATGCCACACAAGAAAGCAAGATACCTAGGGGCCTGATCGAGGTACTGTCTTCCATTGGAGAGCGGAGTCAGAAGAGTTGTCCTGGAGAGTGTAGGTGCCGTCATAGTTTGTTCGGAACTTGTCAATCTGCCTCCTGAACACCTTTGTCCAGAAATCTTTACAGATGAACTTCATTATATCCAGCTCATCCTTACAGCTGGGACAGTCACTGGTCAAGCTCTCAATTAGTCCTTGTCCCACCCTGAAGCCCATGGCTTCGAGGACAGAGTTTCTCCCTCCATTTCTGGCTTGCTGCTCCTTGTAAACATAGGATATGATCTTCATGTGGAGGAATTCAAACAGGGCCTCGTCTGCCATCCCTGTCAGATGACTGAAGTACGTTTTTGATCAAAATATGTTTGAACCCTTCAAAGCTCGGTTCTTTTTTGGTGAGTTCGTCTTGCTTTGACCTCACTTGTTGCTCCAGTGCAAATGATTTTCCCTGAGGACCAGATTTTTATTATATTAATTTATATATATTTTTATTGTACTTATGAAGCCTCATCAAGACTTCTTCTGTTGTTGGTTTGCATTGCTGCCACCTACTTATATCTCCAGTGCGTCAGGTTGAAGTTGCAGCTCTGCTCCAGCAGAGATGCTGGGATGTTTTTACTTTGAACCCTTTGTTTTTATGTATTTATTTCGTCAGCACTTTCCCAGGTTCTGGCTTATAGAAGCTAGGCTTTGTTTAACTTGTTGCCAGTGAATCCTGTTATCTGCGTTCGTTATGTGAGGGCCTTTGATGTCCTCGTGGCTCTGTGAGCTTCTTTTTCCTCCCACAGGAAGGCGTTCGAGTCTGAACACACAGAGAAACTCCTTCCTTTCAACAATTGACAAATTTGATAATAAAATGGACCGGCTGCTGAGGCTTGGAGGTGGCGTTCCCCGGCTTGGCCACGGTCGCCTAAAAGATGCGCTCGTGGTGGACACAGCAGAGCAGGTTTACATTTCCTCTCTGGCCCTGCTCAAGATGCTGAAGCACGGGCGGGCTGGAGTACCGATGGAGGTCATGGGATTGATGCTGGGACGGTTTGTGGACCATTACACAGTGCAAGTGATTGACGTGTTTGCCATGCCGCAGTCAGGGACAGGGGTGAGAATTGAAGCAGTGGATCCAGTTTTCCAGGCCAAGATGCTGGACATGCTAAAACAAACTGGCAGAGCAGAGATGGTGGTTGGATGGTACCACAGTCACCCAGGTTTTGGCTGCTGGTTGTCCTGCCTGGACATCAGCACACAGTGGAGCTTTGAGGCCCTGTCAGAGCGAGCCGTCGCTGTTGTGGTCGATCCCATTCAGAGCGTCAGAGGAAAGGTTGTTATCGACGCCTTCAGACTGATCAATGCCCACGCGATGGTTTTGGGACACGAAGCAAGACAGACCACATCGAATCTGGGTCACCTGAACAAGCCCTCGATCCAGGCTCTGATTCACGGACTCAACAAGCGCTACTACTCCATCACCATCAAATACAGGAAAAACGAGCTGGAGCAAAAGATGCTGTTGAACCTGCATAAGAAGAGCTGGATGGAGGGACTGACCCTGCAGGACTACTGCGAGCACTGCAAGCTCAGCGAGACCGTCGTAAAGGAAATGCTGCGGCTGGCTAAGAACTACGATAAGGCCATTGAAGAGGAGGACAAAATGACCCCAGAGCAGCTGGCTGTCAGGAATGTTGGGAAACAGAATCCCAAGAGGCACTTGGAGGAGCAGGTGGACGTTCTAATGACATCCAACATCATTCAGTGCCTCACGGCCATGTTGGATATTGTGGTTTTCCAGTGATGGTCCAGTGTCTGGTAATGGAAGGCATGTTCTGCATCTCACATTCTCTTGCTCATCAGAGCAAATGCACAACATCCAATGACACAAAAAATGCTATTTAAATTTAATTTATTTGGGTAAAAAAAAAAAAAAATGTACAAAATAAAATATAGAAAGTCATAAATATGAAAACAACGCCTGTGACAAAAACATAAAAGAAAAGGCAACAGTTAAATAATTCCTTAAAAATACAGCCAGCTAATCTGGAAAAGCATCTTGTGGTAGTGCACTTAATATCTACACAAACAAGCGGAACACGTCAGAAAAAGGCAAAGCCCTGGGCCACGTGAGAACACACAGGTTCGGTTGGAATGCACAATAAGCAAGATGAAGTATTTTTCCTCGGTGTGTCGTCGAATTTAAACAGCTTCACTACAAGAAACATTGGTACTGAAACATTTTGACAGGGGGCCTCTGCTCTTCATACTGTTTTTACAATTCCTTCAGACCTTTCGCCACGTTCCCCATCATCATCCTCATGAGGCCGATGTTTTTGGTTTCTGGACAAGTGCTCAATGTTAGCATACAGTGCACATCGTAATGCACAGACATTAGCGCGGGGTTGGGTTCAAAATGAGCTCGACACCCTCTGGAAAAACACAAGCCACTGCTGGAAACACTGGACAGGACAGAACAAGAGCCGGTCAGCCCAGAGCAGACCGGCGTGCCGAGCCGGTGGTGCTCAGTTACTGTGAATCGGTCTGGGTGCTGGTGTCGAGGCTGACCGCGGGCCGGGTCAGTGTCTGCGCGTGCGCTGGCCCCCGGTGCCCGTGGGGGTGATGTAGAGGAGGGGCTGGGGCTGCCGCAGCTGGGGCCCTCGCTTCGGGTTCGAGGTTGACGAGTCTGAAGAGAAAGAGGAAACCACAATCAAAGACAATCAACACCGTGAACCTCGCAGGGGCAATGCTAAGAGCCAGGGAACTCAGTCCCTCTACCTGTCTGCAGGCTGTTCTGGGGCGCCCTGACTTTGGCGAGAGGAGGGACCCCTCTGCCCTGGGGCCGCAGGGCCTGAGGCTGACCGCTGACCTGGAAGTGGGAGTCTGACGTGCTGTCCAGAGGACGAAACCTCGGAGCCGTGGTTGTCTTGGTTTGAGGAAGCTGCAGGTCCAAGGAAACAAACCCCTGATCGACTTGTTCTTCAGCAACGTTACACGTTTCTTTGACGTGGAATATACTCACTGCTTGACCTGTGACCTCGAAGGAGCGCGAGCGCCTGTTCTTGCGGCGAGCCTCAAAGTCCGCCTCCCTGGGCGTCTGGTTCTTGGCGGCGACCTGGCGGTACCGCGGGCGCGTCCAGGTCACCTGCAGGCCGGGTCCCTCGGCGGTGCTGCTGGACAGGTTGTCGTCCGAGGTGGCGTGCCTGAGCTCAGGGCTGGGCTGCCTGCCGTGCCGCAGTGGCAAACCCCTGGGCGGCGCCTCGCTCAGGGAGAGCGTGCTTTTCTGCTTCTTAGGGTCCAGCGGAGACGGGGGAGGAGGGAGTCGTAGGGCTTCCACCTCCAGGGCTTTGGAGCGTCGGCGAGCGGCCTTCACAACGATGTTCTGAACGCCCTTCAGGATCTGCTGCCGCTCTGAGGGGACGCGATGGACGTGGCGCTCATCAGCGTCACGTGTCTCATTAAATAGCCCACCCCTCACTGAAACAGCAGTTGGAACATCCTTACCGGTTCGCGACATGGGGACGTCGGCGCCGGCCTCGCTGCTCTCGGGTGACGAGTCAAGGTGGCTGCTGACGCTGTGGCTGAGATGACTGAAGCTCAGCGAGCTCTCGGGCGCCAGCGGCTGCAGCTGTGCGCAGGAGACGCAGGACGCATGTTAGGATCAGACACCAACTAAACACAATCTGTTGTTAATCCATTTCAAATGCATGCTATTATGGATGCAAAGATCTCGAGCCTGCAGAGACGAGAGAAGACACATTACTGTGTCTGTATTCTGTGGAGGTGTGTGGGTTGAAAAAGTTAAGATGCACCACTGTGAAACATCTGCATCAAAGAGGAGCTGCAGCGTGTGAAGAGACGTCATGAACTCGCAGCAGGGGACAGGGACAACCAGCCCATTAGAGACGTCCTCACCTCTCTGTTGCCCTTTCGGTTCATGTGGATGGGGGGCGGGGTCATCACAGCCGAGTTTTTTATCTGCCGGGCGTAAGGGCTGCTCTTAAAAACTCTGTTACTGTCCCTGAGGTGGACGAGGAAGCAGAGAGAACACGACCTGAAGTGGACCCGTTCATCAGAAAAATTTAGTGGCCATGGAGGAATTCTGTCTTACAGCTCGGGCTCCGGCAGAATGGGGGGCAGGGTGTGTCTCCGGAGTTTGGCTGGGCCTTGTCTGTAATCGGGGCACATGTTGCGGACGCTCTCCGGGTCCGAGTCCACGTCCAGCGTTTTGTCTCGACCCAGACCGGGCAGTGTGATCTTGGGTAGGGAGCCCTCCTGGAGATGAGAGCAGAGGATTGATTGTGATTGTTCCTCGTTAAATGTCTTTCCTGGGGCGACTCTGATTGCTGCGCTACCTTGATCGTGTGTCTGGTGGTGACCCTGTCCAGGGCCATGGCTCTCTCCAGCTTCCTCTCGTCCAGCTCCCTCATGTAGATGTCGTACAGCTCCTGGAGGTGGGGCGGCACCAGCAGACTGTGGTCTGGAACACACGGGCACACGCGTGATTCCACGAAGCCTCAACGAGAAGCACGCGAAACAGAGAGTGGCGCTCGTCGCGGCCGCTCACCGTCGATGAACTGCCTCTGCTGCTGGATGATCTCGTCACACAGCTGCCTGTGCTGCTCGAAGTGCTGCACCACGAAGTTCTTCTGCCGGATGACGTTGTCCTTGAGCAGCGCGTCCGACCGCATCTCGGCCTTCTCGATCTCCAGCTCGTGCACCTTGCAGAGGAGGCCCAGCACCTCGCGCTGCTCCTCCGAGCTCACGCGCCGAGGCAGCAGCTCCTCTAAGCGGCGGGCTCGATCCTGAAGCTCCAGGAGGCTGCGCTCCAGTGACACCTTCCAGGAGGGAAAATTACAAGGAGCAGATTAGATTTTTTTTTTTTTTTCGGACATGGAAGCTTTCTTCAGTTTTTCCAGCCATTTCTACCTTCTGCTTCTGGATTCTTTTCTGCTCGGCCATGAGTGTGACCAGGTTTTCTCGGGCGATCGCCACCGCTGGAGTCTCACCGCTGTCAGGGTGAGACTCAGAGGAGTCAGAGTCCTTCTCGCTTTCGTCCTTATTCACATTTTCCTTTCTCCTTTCTGCACGCCACTTCCTCCTCTGCCTGCTCGTCTCCTGCTCCCACCTGGAGGACAAATAAAGAATCTACAGTGATTTGAGTTTCACAGCAGAAACATTTGAACAAACACGGCCTGGGCAATCTATTTTTTAACGATCGTCTGGGTCCGTTTCAGCCAGCGAGTCCATCGACTTCCACTGCAGTTGCCATGGTTACCAGGTGCTTATTGCTGAAACTGTTGACCAGAGCTGGGAAAGAAAGAAGAATCAACACTCACTCCGCGATGGTGAGCAGGTGTTTGGACGTGTCGATCTGGAGCGCCATGTGACTGTTCTCCAGCTCCATCAGGCATTTCTTGATCTCCATCTGCTGGCGGAAGGCGTCCAGGAGCTGCTCCCTCAGCTGGTCCATCTCCGCCCGGCTCTGGGTGGAGTGGGCCTGGACCTCAGCTGCGGGTGGAAGTGAAACGCAATGAGAGCAGAGAAATGTGCGCCTTCATTCTCAGGCAGGGGTGGGCGGGTCTTTACCCTGGACGTTGCGGATGTCGGCCCGGTCGGAGTTGACCTGGCGACTCGCCTGATCCGCAATCTTTTTCTTGAGCCGCTTGATCTCGGAGTGCAGGTCTGCGATGATGTTGGTGTACTGGGCGATGTGGTACGTCACGTTGATCAGGTTCTTCTTGACCTGAAACACACAGGGACAAAAAAGACGGTTAAATATTTTTACCGGTCTGAAATTTCACAAGGCAATACTGTTGAAGACCTCACCCGTGTTCTGATGTGTTTGGCACGGTCGGCGTACGTCAGCGTGTTTCGAGACTCCTCGAAAGCCACGGAGGCGGGGCTAATATGGGCGATCATGACCGTGCGGCTGTTCCCGCCCAGTGAGTCCTGTCAGTCGAAGGAGAGAATTCAACGTGAAGTGTAAAAACACAGGCCGGGATCCGGTCTCTTCCAAAGTCTGAGAACCGTTTTACCTTCAGCAGGCGAGTCAACTTGCTGTCTCGATAGTTGACGTACTTGGCGCCGTTTTTGTCGCTCAGGGCGTTGATGCAGTTCCCCAAAGCCAGGAGGGAGCGGTTGATGTGAGCCCCCTCCTTCAACCTCTGACCCCTGTTCTGAGTCTGATGAACACAGATATCTCTTAATCATTTTGAAACCTGCTCATTAGGTCATGATCTTTTAATACTTTAAGATTCTTTACGCTGCCGCTGGACATCGACAAACATTTCCTCCTCCTCTCCCTCGCTCTGACTCACACCGTGACTCAACCAGATGCACAACCATAACCAAACTAGAGTATGTTTCTGTCCAGCAGGGGGCGTTACTGCCTAAATCATTACAAACTTCAGGACCTGCCGAGACAGAGAAAATGTCCCCCGCTGCCCTCGGGCAGACGTGCTCCGAGTTGTGCTCAGTTTCTTATGGACCTCATGATGTCAATGTCGTCCATCGACCGTCTCTGGGGCTCGCTCGTTTACGTGTTAATGTCATGGCGGCGGCGGAGTGAATTTATTCAGGTGAGAGACAAAAACACCTGTTTCCAACTGAAGAAAATAATTTTGTATCAAACTCAAATGTGTCAGAGCGCATTTTGACAAAAGACGCCCACACACCACAGGTGCTCACACAACAAACAAATAACACTCATTGTCAGCGGATGGAGCACTTCCTGACTGACACACACACACACACACACACACACACACACACCTGTGCTGCGCGCTCGGAGCCGGCGAGGTCGATCATGAAGAGGCGTGCGAATCGAACCTCCTGCAGGACGTCTCTGCAGCGGCTCTGCTGCTTGACGGCCACCTGCAGCACGGCGTGGGAGCGAGACGACGTCTGATTGGCCGCCGTGGGCTCCTGGGTGCGCTGCCTGTTCCCCTTGACCAGCAGGTCCATGATCTGCCGGCGACACAGGGGAGAACTCTGAGCTGCGGCCGGTGGATGGAATCTGAAGGTTTCGAGCGTGGGGTCGAGCTGTCTCACCTCCTGGGCGTTGATGGTCGACACCTCGGTGATGCCAGCCACCTGGATCTCTCCCTTGGCGTCTTCTCTCAAGTCCAAAAAGCCAGACGACGGGTTCAACAGGTCCCGGATCATCTCGTTGTAGATCTGGAAAAAAAAAAAAAAAGACGCATTCGTCAAAATAAACATCAGCTCATTTGTTCTGTCCTTTAATTATGGGCTTGAATCCACTGGAAGGATGTTCACGTGAGGCTCCATTCAGAGCTCCAGGCCTGGTCACGCTACCTGCCTGTACCGTGTTTTTTTAATTTGCATTCAACATGGGAGAGCATGACCAGGGACGAGCGAGGTGGCGGGTGTGTGCACGTCGCTCAGCTCGGGCCGTAAAAATGGCCCTTCACCGCTTTGTGGCGACGGTGGCAACGATCGCTCCGTGGTAACGGCAAACACGGACGTCACACCGCGGCCCGATGAGTTTATCGCAGGTCAGGGAACAGCCAGACTCCATGATTGGCGTTTTAATGACAGAATTTTCACCCGCCCCGGGCGCCGCTTAGGACCTGAGCTTCAACAGCTCTGTCAATCACTTCCTGTAATTGCTAGTGCTGGAAAAACAAAATGTAATTTCCAATGCGCACAGACACAGTTTGTACCCAGCGTCAGCTCAGGCGCGTTCGCTCTTTTCACATTGGCCCTTTGGTTGTTATACAAGGTTATAATCACCTCTCCTGACAGCACGAACATTTCTGAATAACTGTGACTCATTTCCTCGTCTGTGTTCACGCCCCCGTGCGAAGCTTTGAGTTTGACGGCGAAAGTGACGGACGAACAGATCAGTTAGAGTTCTTAAAAAAAAAAAAAAAAAAAAAGAGGCTGTCAAATAAACAAAAAAGAATCGAGTAAATAAATTGTGGACGCTGCACCTCCACTAGAGACACAAATAACCTCCTGATAAGTTAGCCGCTGCTTTTAGACTCCATCTATTCCTGGCGTTAATTAAACACGCAGTCTGAGCTGCTCGATAATGAGGCGCAGGACGCCGGCCTGCGGGCGCCATCATCAGCCCGCCGTCTTATCCACCTTCATCATCATCATCATCATCAGTCCACACCTGCAGCAAATCAGCTTAACCTGTTTAATTTTTAAAAAAATGTTTAAGCTATTTGAGGGTGTATTTCTGTATTTAAAGAGCTGACCTCCAGGTAGGACATGGAGACGCTGTACTGCATGTCGTTGCTGGTGTCCTCGATGGCGCGGAACAGGTCGTTCAGCGTCCGGACGTAGATGCCCGGCTCTTTGTCCGTCCCCAACATGGTGTACGTCTTCCCACAGCCTGGACACAGAGGAACATGATAATGTGGACCATTGTTTTGTTGTCTTCACCTTCATCTTAAGATCGGGTGGTTTACGTTCTGAAAGCAGAGCGGCGCTGGGACAGACAGAAATTGTGCTAAAATATTCTGCTGCGATCTGAAGCTGGAGACACTGGAGGGAAGATGTGACGCATTTTCTGAAATATGTGACTGAGACGCGAAGAGGTGACTCAGACTGAGGCTGAGCGGAGATGAATGAGTACAAAACATTTATTAAAGAGCAGTTGTAGTTCCTGGCTGAGGTTTGCCACACACACCTGTGGGTCCGTACGCGAACACAGTGGCGTTGTAGCCCGATATGAGGCCCTCGATCAGGCCCTTGGTCGTAGCTCTGTACACCTGCTCCTGCACAGGGGAAAAAGAAAATGCACGTCAACTTTAAATCCAGTTCATTTCACGCTCACGTGTTTTCCACACTGTTTCTGAATTTTCACACTGGGCTCACCTGATTGGCCGAGTAGTCGAATGCCACGTCGAACATGTAAGTCTTCTCACGGGAGCGGTTGGCTCGCAGGATGTCGTCCGGGTCCTCCATCGGGTCCATCAGAACCACCATCTGACGACAAGGGGCGGGGCATGAATAAAGTGTGACAGCAGAAGTCGTCCTGTGTCAGTGGCAGAAACCTCCATGATGAATGATAATAATAATAAAAAAAAACAGCCCTCCTATTCCAGCTGTGACCGTGGGCCAGGCTCCGCCCACCAGCGGAACAGAAGGGTCCTCTGAGGCATCTAACCCCTGAAGCACCGGGCCAGGCTGATTACCACCTCAACCACCGAGCCGCTCACTTTGAAGCCTCTCCATTGAAATTCAAGAGGAGAGATTTCACTTTTAATAAAGTGACCGCGCCTGGTGAAGGCGAGCGGCGCTGGGAAGCCCACGCGGGGAGCAATTAGCAAAACGAGAGGCGCGTGGGGGGGGGGGGTGGGGGGGGGGCAGAGGAAAGGGGGGGGGGGGGGGGGGGAGCTAAAGAGGCTGAGGAAAGCAACACCGCTATTTAAAGCGACACTCTGAGCAACAGCGCCCCCTGCAGCAACACGCAGGGACTCATTCTGATTTGAATTCTTCATATTTTAAGGGTAAACACTGGTTCGGAATAAATTCCAAGTCTCCTCAGCTCAGCTTCACTCTTCGACTCGACTCTGACTGTCCAGCTGCGCTGACGTGCGGCTTCTGATCGCGTTTCACAGGAAGGATACTGTGAACACGGGGGCACGTCTCGCAGTATCCAGGGTCACGACCTCAGGTCACCGGGACTCAGTTGATACTAAGACCGTCAGACTTGGTTAGAAGGAAGAAAGATGGACACACTGCAAACCTTCAAACTGTGAAACAGATTCCAGCTGACTACCAGTGAGTCCTGTATCTGTTTCGCAGAAGAAGAAGAAGAGGTTCTTCCTCTCTGGCCTTGGCGGCGTGATGCCGCTGCATTCAACCCGATCTCGCCTGCGTGTGAATTAAACACGCAACAATGCTCTAACATAATTGCACGTATGGCGGGTATCAAATCTCATGCACACGCTTATGTGCTCTCGGGAAAATCATTAACGACCCGGGGTGTTGATGACACCTCTGGTCCCGTCTGTCGTCTGTTTTCTTGTTCTTGTTTTACAGCGCCGTGCGCGGGCGGAGCAGCTGCCGCTCAGGCGCGTTCCGTCCCGCTCATTTTCTTAAGTCTTCTGGGAAGCCTGAAGACGCTGGCTCTGGTGACAGCGGCGTAAGCCGGCGACAGACTGCAGGCTGGCAGCGCGCTGTCCTCTGTGGTCAATTAAGAGGCTTCTGGGAAACAAAGAGGACGAAGGGGTGAGGTGCAGGTTAGTGACGTCCGCCGCTCAGGACAGGCCGAGGAGTCTTTGGAAACACGGCAGTCTCATGGAGACCGTCAAATCTCCCACACGCACTCGCACGCACGGCCACGCGGTCGCAGGGAAACAATGGAGTCGCGCACGCACGTAGCAACTCAGACCGAGGAACCTGCTGGAGGTTTCTCAGAGGTGGAGGAGCCTCCATGATGGGATGCAGGCCCCTGACTCTGCTATGACTCATCACAGGCTGCGAGTGGTTGGAGAGGGATGATTTATTTCCAGAGTCTCTGAGTCCTTCTCTGTATCTGCTGTGTGTGTGTGTGTGTGTGTGTGTGAATGACGAATCCACAGCTGCACGGCAACCGCTCTGCAAACACACCTGGTACAGAAAACACAGCGGAGCTGATACGATTGACAGACATGTCCCCGGTGGTGCTGTTAATGAACAGAGAGGAGGACGGCCGGTGGCTGTGACACCGGTGATCCATGACTCTGATGTGGAGGAGGAAGGTGAAAGCATTAATCGGACATCTCTTTGTCTCTGAACCGATTCCCCTCGGCCGCCAGGAAGATGTCCATTGTGACAGCAGTGGGCCAGGAGCCCGAGGGACAGGAGAACAGCACCAAGTCAAAGGACGAGCAATTTCCTGCTCGACGGCGTCTGTAAGCGCGGCGTCTTTAATCAAGCTGTCCCCTGTCAACAATGGACATCACTTGACTCGAGCCAGAGCGTGAATTTACACACGGCGCCTATAAGGGGAAAAAAGGGGTGTTGAAATATTAATTTCCTCACGAGGATCGGCCAAAGCCGAACAGCAGCTTGCTTGTTGCGGCGACATGACACCAACTAGCTGGATGGAGCTATCCAAACGCCACAGAGAGCCACGCCCCCTCCCACCGCCTGGGTTTTCCTAATCAACAGGCACCTGCTGCCACTCTGGTTGTTACCGCCGCCGCTCGCTTGGCTGATTAAAGCGCTGCCAGCTCCCAGCGCCGATCCATAATTCAAAGCCTGGATGTGGTGCGGTTTCACGAGTCCCGTCCGTCCCGGTCGGGTCGGTTGTCCGTGACTCTCTCCACTACCGCGTGCCAGGCGGCAGGCGCTGCCAAGACGGGCAACAAAAGTCAGCGGTCGTGACATCAAACCCCTTTCACAGGCACTGGTTTCATTAGGGCCAAACGATCTAGAGCTAGAGAAGCGCTAATGACACAAGAAAAGACGGATGGACACAGACGATCTGGGAGACGATCCGTCAGGAAGCTGGATGATATCGGAGGGAAATTTAAAAAAAAAGAAGCTGTGTATGTTGAAATATTTTAAGGTGAGGAGACAGGAGAATGTAACGCTCATACTCAACACACGACCACGACCACTGGGTTTGTATCTGATGGAGCGAGCCGTGTCTGACCACCTGTCCACACTGATGTCCCGTTTTATTGCTGGCACTTTGTCGCTCTGGTTCCAAAGGTCGTGAGATTACATGCTCTTTCCTCCAGATGGTCTGGCTGACCACACACGCACAGGGGAGATTAAAACGCGTGCTTTTGTGTACGTCCTCGTTTTCAACCACAAACTCACATCAAACCTGAAGAAACGCTGGAGACTGAGCCGCGGGATTCACACGGGAAATATCATTTGACCCCTCGCGCTCGCTCTCCGTCCCCCCGCCCTTATCTTCAGGCTGCACGGGGACACCAGAATCATTCAGCCGAGACGTGTGGGCGCTGGCGCATCGGGGACGACAAAGGATCAAGATCACCCAAAGAAAGCAATCGGGTCCCGGCAGTGACCTCTGCGGGGCCGCCTTTCAGGCTGCAACCAAAGCTTTGGAAAGTCCAGCGGGCACAATTGCGGCTGGTTATCTGATAGAAAACCTCGGAGCACAATGCTACCGTATATCCTGTTTCAGGAGCTCTGGACGCTCGGAGGCGTGCGGCGGCTCGCCGTGTACCTGATACAGGGCGCTGGATGGCACGGCTCTTGCATTTGAGGTTACGTAAGACATCTGCTCCCCCCAGATTCAAAGGAACACGGATCAATGCGGCCAGACGACGGTCTGACCCAGACGCCGGGTGATTGGATTCCTGCCGCCTGACGCAACAGCACGTCTTGAGAGAATTTTATTTAATTTTTTTCTGCCGCCTGTCTGTGTTTTTCCCTCGTCGATTCAAAGCGCCAAGGCCGCGCAGATGGTTGCAGAGGACATGAGGAACAAAACACTGGGAACCTGGGGTCACGGGGGCCCCTGAGGGTCAACATAAACCAATAAAGGTTTTCTGTGCCAAACCTGTAAAATGCCTTGAGCTTTTTCTTTCTTTGTATTTAATGCTGGTAAACCGACGACCTCACTCTTGCACATTAAAACGTTAACATTACAGCGTGGCTCTCCTCGGGCTGATGGGGGAGATTACAGAGACCTCGTTATTGCCAATGAAGGGCCTGTTCAGCAGGAGGAACGACATCACCAATTATCGACAGTGCGTTACTTGAAGTCCCTTTGGCGTGTGTTGACATGACAGCGCGAGAGATGGGCACACTCTCCTCTATTCAAGCGTCTTTCCAAGCCGCCAGCACACAAAGAACTTTTTCAAATACGCGGTGCTGTTCGCTTTTTCCTGAAGATGAAAGACAGATCTCTTGTCCTCGACAAAAGACGGGGGAACAAAAAAAAAAAAAAAAAAAAAGGACCCAAAGAGCGGCCGTGAGCACTCGCACCCTTTCAGACGCTGCAGCTGATAAAAAAAAAAAAAGATAAACTGCTGCGCGGCTGTCACCAGGAATCAAGTGATTTATGTTCTCGTGAAGAACCGACAACCGGTGGAGTTGTGACCCGTGTTGGGTTTTTCAGAACCGGACAGTTCCTTGCTCAGTGACAACCAACCGCGTGTTATGAAAGAGGCGTCACAGTGAACGGCCCCTCAGAGACCCGGCCCCTGCGGTTCCTTAAATCCCGAGACAAACACCCGCAGGCCGGCGACAGCTCTGTCTCCGCGTCCGTCCACCTGCTGCTGACCCTTCGGCCAACTTCTTTATTTCTCCCTCTCTGCTTCGTCTGTTCGTGTTTTCGTGAGCTTTTAAGAGTCCATTCCCTGCTCTTCTTTCTGGCTCGATAAAGGCGGCTGACCTGCGCTTCCTGCTTGTGTAAGAGGTATTAGGTGGCGACCGATTCTGTTACACAAACCTGAGCGTGCACGAATAAAGGAATCAGCCGAAATGGAAAAGATGTTTTGCTTCGTCTTCAATGAGCCAGTGAGGTTTGGGTTGCTCCGGAGCGCGAGGCGGTGCGAACAGTTTGCACCTGTTTACACGGTTCTTCGTTACATAAAGACTGCATTGTGTAATAATCACAACAACAGTCGCGATGAGCTCATTCTGGTTCCTCTGGAGTGAACGTGTTTGTCAGCAGAACCGGCGGCCGGGCCCCTCCAGCGCCTGTGGCGAAGTGCCACGCCCCGCGCCTCTCACCGCCTCTCATGAGGAGTGGAGAGAGCAGACAGGGCATCAGTGGATTCGAAGAGAGGCAGAGGAGGGAGAAGTGGAGTAAGAGGGAAGCGAAGGAGTGCACAGATTATCCACTTTCTGAGGTCAGACACTTTAACCCAGATCTGGGATGAAGTCCCACTCTCTTCTCGGTGCAACCTGAAATAAACTCTCCTGTGCTTCCTTTTCACGCCCCCTGATGCTGCTCGGCGCAGCTAAAAAAAGCGGCTGTTTGTCGTCCCTCTGCTGTCCAAACATGGGGCTATTCAAACACGCCGCGTCGTAAAAAGGAGACAAAATGTGGCCCGCTTTTCACGTTGTCCACCGATCTTTAACGAGGCTCTTACGGCGATGGACTGTTCTGAAGAGAGCGGCCCCGCGAGCGGAGGCTGAGAGAGCACCAACAGTGTTTTGGCTTGTTGCTGCAGAAGAAGGCGATTCAAACAATGCGGAGGCCGTTAGAGCACCTGAGGTTTGGACCGGCTCCCAGTATCAATGTGATACCAGCGCTTGATTAACAGCCTGAAAGTGGAATGACTCTTTCATGCCTTGTTAACACGCTGCGTGATTCTTAGCCAGAAAACCCTGGTAACCTTGGTGTCTATAAAAGCCCCAGATCAAGGCCACGCTGCGTGAGCTGTTGTTGACGCGATTCAAGCGGCTGGCAGGAATCTGAACGGTCACAAACGATGACCGTAGATTTCTGCGCGAGTCTTCCGATGCCCTGCTGACGCGCTGCACTCCGTTCACACGTAAACAAAAACAACCCTAACCTCTTCTCGCTCAAGGCGGTTTATTCTGAAGGGCCGGTGTGGTGGTAGTGGTTGGGGGGGGGGATCTCCTTTCACTCACAGACCCCTGTGGAGGGCGGTGGAAACTTGACACCACGCTGCAGGTGAGGCCGCTTTGTCTGCGACAGAGCCAGAAAATGTGCCGATTCACGGACGCGCTGTGATCGGGTCTGAGCGCTGCTCTTTTTTCAGGAGGAGAAGCTGACACTTCCTGTTTTTCCTGATTCTCCTCCGCCGAGGAGCAGGGATACAGGAGGGGGAAAAAAAAAAAAACAAAAACAAACAATGGCCCTGATCTTGTGGAGGTGTATCCATGGAGACGAGGCCTCACTGTAAAGCATTCCCCACTGTGTGCTGCCCAACGGCGGCTTTACAAGTTGAAGGTGCTGTAAACACTCACACGGACGTGTGTGTGAGCACAGACTGAACGAGACCTGCTGCAGCGATTAGATCTGTCGAACGTGTGTTTTCTGACTTTCTCTGAAACTAAACAAAGAGAAAACCTGCTCACCGAGCGACCATCTTTATCCCGCGGGGGGCTAAACAGAGATTTCCCATTAGCCTCTTTAGGAGGGATGACATCAGCCCTCAGGATGTTTTACTCGGATCACATGAGGACACTTGTTTACCATCAACAACACGTCCACAACATGTGTTCTTAACCAGAGGGTCGAGACGTCAAAAACGAGTGTCTTTTCCCAGGTGGCGATGGCCACGATGTAAAATGTCTGGACACCTCAGCTCCTCCAGACTTTCTCTGACCCCCTGAGTACAATATCATGTGACCTGGACAACGCAAGGGACACTACAACGCAACAGGAAGGTGCTGTGGTGATGCAACGCGCCTCAGTGCACGTCTAACCTGCGTGAAGCTCAAACTGGCGACAGGTGGTCCATGAGAGGGTGGGGGTGGGGATGGGGGGAGTAAACAAGAGAGAGAGAGAGAGCAGGTGGCAAAAGGTTTAACCTGAGCTAAGCCCCCGTCCCATGAGCTCATCTCCACTGGCTTATCCATTCAGCTCCCAGTCCTCTGCTTTCTGCCAGGACAGCCAGATCGGAGGGCTCCCACCCGCTCGGCCGAGCCACCCTCCGGCGCCCGGCTAATCTGTCTGAGCAGCAGGCCTGGAGGCCATATGTTCGAGTCCCAAACAAAGCAATCAAACTGCGTGTGTTAACAAAGGGTCAGTGTGTTTAAATGTTTTTAAAGGAATCGACCCCCCCCCCCCCCCCCTCCCAATCATCACTGACGTGCACGGTAATCCCCTCTCGCTGCTGTTATTGTTGTTGACCTATCCGCTCCATTCATGCGGGGGCAGTCCAGGTAAACCCGACAGGTAAACAACGGCAGCCCGGCCTCTCATAACATGAGTGTGTCTGCGTGTGTAAACTCCGCTAATCCCCCCGCTGCCACCGTATCTCAGTGAACTCTACGCGACCCCGCAGCATCCGCGCAATCACGCCTGACCATTTCTGACGGCGTCCAGGAACACAACGCACCGCTGGACCTGGTTCTCCGAGGGCGGAACGGGGACAGTAACGTCGTCCCGTGTGGAGGTGTCAGCACACGTATCTGCCACTACGCTCTAATCCCCCTGAGTCCGCGCCTATTTTAATGATGTCATGGCAGTCAGAAGTGCTGATGTTGTCCTCAAGACTCTGTGTAATTGAATTACTTCTGAGGAGACAAACAAACAAGTCGGACCTCGGCAACGCACACGATTTGTTTCCAGATCCACGGACTCAGGATTCTACAGTGCAGCTGTTTCTGAGCTGGACCCTGTGGGAAGCAGCTGATGAATGGATAAAATAAACAAAAAAATAGACAGATCATCCCAGTCATGATGCTGATTATCCTTTCCACCAGCTTCATTATCTTAACACGCTCACCGGTGGCGCCGCTAAATGGTCCCTGTCGAGGGACCGGCCCGAACACGTGGGCTGAGTACATGGTCCTCATGTGAGTCACAAGATCAAACAGAATGTACGTTTAAAGGAGGACCACTGACCACGGCCAACCCACACTGACCCCAACTATACCCGGCCCGACATATTACATCAGAGCCACAGTACAGTTAAAATCCGGGCCTCGAGCTCTCAGTCGCCGTCTGCTTATGAAAGACGCTGAGAAAGGTCAGCCGCTTCAGGAGTCCCTGAGTGTTTTTACCAACACGAAGGAAAGCGTCTCCCTCAACAGGCCTCTCCCGCGCCCTGACTCACCTGGTCGTCCATCCTGTGGGCCACCACCGTCGCCAGCTCCTCCTGCTCGGCATCGCTGAGGGGTCGGATCCTCAGGGCGACCTGCGGCACACGTGGTGAAGTAAAAAAAAAAAAAAAAATCAAACTAAAAATCGAAAAATCTAACCAGACAGGGACTGACATCAGAGTCAGGGCGGTATCCTGATGCTGCCTCGGATATTTAAACTACTGCAGCATAAATTAAACACGTCGAATAAGACAAATCGGCCTTGGCAGCGGCGGTGGGACAACAAAGCCTCGTATGAGTCAGCGAGAGCCGAAGCTTATTACAGGGAGAAGCATCTGAAACAGCAACTTCAATAATTCAGACGAGCTCAGGGCAGCTAGTGAACTGTTGTTTTTACCCTCAGTGAATCAGAGACACGCAGGATTATTCTACTGTCCATCAGTGTTTAAGTACTGAACATATACTCAGTAAATTACAATAAACAGGAATGTCTAAACTAGAAGAAACAAGAATTTAATAAAAATGTAATATAATATATTACAGTTTCAAAATGTTGGACTTTAATGAGTCCTCTGTATTATCACATGGGTGATATTTTTATTTGTTTTCTATATTATAATTAATATTAATAATAATAATCATGACGGTAATTGTAACTCTATTGTACCTGTTTTATTTAAAGACTCCTCAACTTTTATTAATATGCAAATAATGAGGAAACAACCGTATAAATCCGTATCTGTCGACATGTACAGTACTAACAGTGAAGTATCGCAGTAGCTGAACCTAGTACAGAGAATATTTGCATCATTCATCGCGGCTCGTTTAAAAAGTTTCAGCGGTGGACTCACGGTGAACTGCTGCTCCTTGGACTCCCCCGTGTCCTTCATGGTCCCTTGTCAGACGGGACCCCGAACCATCCCGTCCTCCTCTTCCTCCTCCTTCCTCCGGCAGCACCGTCCGGCTCCCCGCGGCTCCTCTCACCGCCGCTCAGCGTCTCTGTGCCGGGGAGGGGGGGGGACAGCAAGGAGCAGCCGCCGGGAGCGACGCAGCTTCACGACCTCCGACGGCGTCAGTGCGCGCGTCAGACTGAGGACAGACAGACTGAGGGGCAGACAGGTGACGGCGGCAGCTCACCTGCTGCGCTCACTTCCCTGGCCGCCGTTGCTCTGCGCGCACGTGCACGTGGGAGCGTGCGTGCGCGCGCGAGCGTGTGTTGTCCCTGGAGACCCCGGCAGCTCCACACCAGCTACTGTAAACAACACCACTTCCGCTTATAACATCGCATTATCTATCTATCTATCTATCTATCTATCTATCTATCTATCTATCTATCTATCTATCAGATGTAAATGTATTATTTTCAATCTGACATAATTTCTAAAACATTACAAACCGATCATAATTTATATTATATTAATGTATTATAATATTTAATTTATAGACTTCTTGTTTGTTTTAGTTGCCCTTCGTCAGGAAACTAAATAAGATAAAACTATAACACGCTCGTGTTGCTGCTTCTAGTGTAGCACCACCGCGCCACCTGCTGGCCACAAGGACTCACTACCTCAGCCGGCTTCTTGAATCCAAAATCACGTTTCAGTTATTTCTGGAAAAAAAAAAAAAATAAATGAGCGCACAGGCAGACTTACTCAAAAAAAAAACGGGTTTATTGAACTCACAGCCGGACCCTGAGTTTGAGTCCCACACAGGATGAACCAGCGTCAGTGTCTGTACAGTGAAACATGCTGACACACCCACATACACACACACATCATGACGAATGCTTTAAATCCCTACTGTTAGTGGCTCCGACCACCAACTGAGGAAAAGGAATTACCTGAATATTCTTGTTAATGACAGTTAGTGCAGCTTCCCTAATTACAGCAGGAACAACGACGTCATGGAGTTAGTCCAAAGAAACGAGGTGGATTAAAGGCCCTTTCGAAAGGAAACGTTAAAAAAATAAAAATAATTAGAGAGGTCCTATGTGACGCTGCCACACAACACTAGAAAAAATATTTTTTTTAAAATGGCACATTTGTTTAAAGGAAATCAAACAGACAAAGACAACAGTCTGCTGTGGGAGATTTATTTACAGAGGTCGTGGCCTCGAGGTCGTCTCGTCTCGAGAGATGGTAAATAAATTAGGACAGGTCCTCCTCCTGTCTGTTGACAGCGCTTCACACGTCATCGAGCACGAAGCGTGAGAGTGGCGTGTTTTTAATTTCCCCTGAAGTGGTTCGAGGGAAATTATTCAGGCAATAGTAGAAAAATCAAACTGTGTTTATCAGGGAAATTTAAATTAAAAAAAGAGACCAGTCATCGACAGCGAGTGGAGAACAGCGTGGACATGGCTGCGATGTTGTCCTGAGACAGACGAGCCGCTGTCCTCCGCGATGCTTGGAATCGTTGCGCGCCGCGCTCCTCCTGCGTGCGACGGCGTCCTCCTCCAGGGGCAGTTTAAGAAGTCTATGCCTGGAAGTCGTTTCCAAAGTGTCTACTCTGCTCCTCAGTCATGGACAGGTAGGTGGCCCTCATGCTGGGGGAGTACTGTGGAGGACACACAGGGAGGGTTACAGGTCGGCGCCGCTAACAATCATCAGCTAAGAATAAATAGGATGTCATGAGGGGCTCAAAGGAAAAGTGCCTCTTGAAGATGTAGATAAATCTTCTGTTAATATACAAAGTAGTTGGGCCTCGGTGGAAGCACAGGGGCTCCACCTCAAAACGGACTAAAAACAATGTAAAGAGAAGAGTTTGCTTGAGTTAAAACTTACTGAACTCTCTCAGTGCTCAATCAAATCCAGCACTAATTCCTTAAATGCACGATGAACAGTAATTATCGACAGATTCTACGTCACTACGGGATGCAGGGTGCTAACTGAATGGCTGGAGCGGGCCTGCATGCACAGTGGGGGGCGACTGTGAGCACATCCAGGGATTCAACTACAGCACCGCCCCCGTGATGTCCCACACCAACTCAGACAAACACCGTCTGGGATGAGCACGACAAGGTTGTGAGTTTGAAGCCATGCCGAACAGGAAGAGCCGCACAGGGACCGACAGAGTGATGAGAGGAAGAGGAGGAGGAGGAGGAGGAGGAGGAGAGGTGAGCGATGCAACAGAGGAGGA
The DNA here is from genome assembly GCA_016785235.1 of Pseudorhombus dupliciocellatus. Taxonomy (NCBI): domain Eukaryota; kingdom Metazoa; phylum Chordata; class Actinopteri; order Pleuronectiformes; family Paralichthyidae; genus Pseudorhombus; species Pseudorhombus dupliciocellatus. The sequence continues at coordinate 1,649,832 of JAFBJW010000040.1, forward strand.
GGGGAGTCAATCCCGTGGAAGAGTTTAAAAGACTTACTCTGTTTCTATACTGCTGAGAGTATATCTCCAAAAGTTGATTTAAAAGGAGGAAATATAGAAATGAAAGATACAAACAAACGAGTAAAAAACACAAACAGACACACACGAAAACAAAATAAATAAAAGAAGCTGTTAGCCGAAGACGACTGTTGCACAGTCACAGTCAGCAACAATCAAGACAGACGTCATGAGGCAGAGAACGACCCGTCGCGTCATCTAACCTTCTTCTCAGTCCACAGAAAATTAAACAGAATAAGATTCAATTCAATATTTTCCTTTTCCTTTTATTTTCCTTTACTGAAGCGAGGTTGGATAATTGTGTTTCCTCTGTTCCCTTTAATAAAAAACCTGCGGAATCCAAGCGGCTCAGCAGGGGGACGCGTTTATTCCAGGATGAAGAAAAGCTTTTCTGGGTTAAAGAGCCTGAGTCGCCTCCTCCTGAGGAGCAGGAGGAGAAATGACGTTGGTCTCATGATTCAACATCAACCACATCAGTTCTCCTCTCTGGGAGAAAAAGGCGGGATGCGGTGCGGTGGAGGCGTGTCTCATTAAAATGGTTATTAAACGCGCGTTAATGTGGACGTTCCCTGAGTGGACTGAGAGCTACATTAAGGCGATGAATGGAATCATAGATGTGACATCATCGTGAGGACTTGCCCTCTGGGACCCAACGCACCGAAGGGGGCGGAGATCCGCGTCCTATCAGCGGCACGTTCTCGTAGCGAGGATTTCCCCCGAACAGCGCCGTCTGGTTCCTGAGGGGATGAGAGCGAGACACGTGACTCAGACGCTGAAGGAGCGGCGGTCCTGTTTTCTCCCGCTTCCAAACGCGGCGTGCGTTCACTCACATGTACTCCGACATGGGGGCGTTGGACACGGCGGGGGCGGGCGGTTGCAGGCTGCTCTGGCTGCCCATGCTGCTGCTGTAGCTGCAGAAGCTGTGCATGTTGGGGAGGGCGGGGTTCTGGGAGGCGGTCCTCCTCGCCCGCGGGTTGAACGGGTCCTCCTCGTCGATGTCGTCGTAGTCTTGTTCCCTGAGGAGAGGATAACAGGTCACGATTTTAAACCCGGCCTCCTCCATGTTAGTGGAGCAGACACAGCAGTTCGCGGCTGCTTTGTTGTAACCATATCAAGTTGCAGGGGGTTCATCTGAACGGATTCAAACATTCGTTCAGTCCACGACCAAGCAAACGAGAAATTGCAGATGGAGATAAACGCCTGGTCTTTTATACAGCCGTAAAAAAACGAAAGATGTATCCATGCACGTGCAGGATGGGGGAAACGAGGGCGCTCAGGCAGGCACAGGATGAGCGGAGAACAAACTGACCTGCAGGCTATCTGTCTCCACGCCCTCGGAATGGCGCACAGCATGACGGTGAAGGCGCAGGCCGCCAGGATGGAGAAGAGGCAGAGGTAGAGCACGCCCTCCACGCCGTCGTAGCACACCCCCACCATCGCGTCCAGGTATTCCTGAGGAGGCCGAACAGAGCGTCAACGCCGCGCGAATGGCAAGTGCACACCTCACTCTAACTGCCTCTTTGGAATTCGCTACAGACAGGGCGAGGCGGAGATGAAAGTCGCCGTGCGACGCCTGCCGGGACGCCGCACACTTCCATTCGTGTCATGCACGGCGTGTCCGCTGAGCTGCATACACAAGACGTGGAGCAGGAAACAGGAGTCCCCTCCTGCTGCCCCAGCTGGGTGCAGACCCGGTACGAACCTTGTTGAGCCCCCTGCAGTCCAGCAGGGCGGTCAGCTGGTGCAGACTGGCCTCGGAGGAGTTCAGCAAGTTCTGGATTCCCAGCAGGTCTCTCTGCGGAGACGACCACAGGAACATTATTCTCATCCTGCATCTGAAATAATTAGATTAGGGAGGGGGGGGCGGGGGTACCTCGGCTGTCGGGAACAGAGGAACAGCGAACTGCAGCAGACTCTGGATCTGGATCTGCATGGTGGTCAGGGACCTCTGGAAGATGGTCAGGGGCTGAAACACCAGGAGGTGACATCAGAGTTTCGAGAAATAGGAAGTTGCAGTTTGATTGATAGACTGACAGGTTGATTGATAAAAGAGTTGAGACGCTTTCATTTGTTGCTGCTGCACCTGAGAGGGTTCTGGTTGATATAAATCATCCTGACAAGCTGAAGAACCTCTCTCCTGAATAAAGATGAGGTAAAAAATAAAGAACCACAACGTGGTTGTGTCCACATTCTGTTATTGGACCCTTATAGGTTTACCTGCTCACCACCAGGGGGCGGAGTAAGCCTTCTCATTCCCTACAGTTATACAGCGTCATCGCATCACAACCTTTTGCCTTTTTTTAAAAAAAATGAGCATTCAACCAGGTCAGTCCCCTCCACCATCCACAGACTGGTTTCCTGATCATGAGGCTCAGATGAGAGCCAGATAAAATAAGAGGAGGAGGGAGAGAAAACGAGCTGAAGCGGGAGTCACTCCTGCAGGTTTTGGCCGCAGAGGAGGAGAGGGAGAGTATTTTTAACTTCTGAGGTGAGTTCAGGATACAAACAGACAAGGCCGCGCTGGCCAGAGAGCAGAGCTCGACGAAGACGAGATGTGAGCAGCAGAGACACGAAGTCGCCCTCCAGCTCCGGCTCAAGGAATCAAGGAGGCGCAGGAGGAGAACGGTGAAGGAGACACAAATAATCAACGTTAAGATGTGGTCATCTCTCACCTGCTGGAAGGGGTTGGAGAGGCTCTGGTTGCAGTAAAGGTAGTAATGAACAATATCTGTGGAAAACACACAAAAACAAGGAAACCCATTAAACCCGATTTTATTTTCCAGTCACCTCATACTGTTCCCACTCACCAGCCCCGATGACGCTCTTCGTCTGGCTCATGACGTACCGATCGGGGGACACGCAGAAATCACTCGTCCCCTGGAAAAAGAGCAGGACAACAAGAGCGTCAAACACTGAGCTGTGTCACAGCGGAGAGGATCCACCACATCGCTGTCAGGAGACTAAAGGGCCCGGGCGTCTGTTTCCATCCATACGTGGAGTCAGGAATATTTCCAGTTCTCCACAGCACTAACAAGAAAGCGCTCAGCTTGAATGCTGAACTGGCTCAGGACAAACACTGCGTGGAGCTGGACCTTCCCTGGGGGGGGGGGGGGGGAGGACGACGCTAATGAGCCGAGGAAGAGTTTCTGGACAGAACAAGGTTTGTTAGAAACCAGGGAGCATGAATGGAGGAGCAGGTTTGTTATCGAAGAGGAAACTGTGATTCTCTGAGGACGAAGAGTTCCCCCCCGTCTCGAAAATTACTGTAGCTCTGTGAGGAGGGACATTAACAGCAGGCTGGACGCAGCAGTTCACGGTGGGTCGTCGTGAACGGCATCAGACGATGAAGACAGGAACAGGAACAAGACGAGGAACCGATCACGCCTCCTGCTGCTCCGCGCCGCAGCGCCTCTTATCCCAGACTTAAATTCACACGTGTTAACAATCCTCCGCATCCCCCGAGCCACAGCACGACATCCCGAGAAAAGTAGCACACGCGCCTGGAGCCAGCGAGTCACGGCAACGACGACGCTCCTCAAAGAACGGAACTGACTGAACCCGGATTCGAACCAGGAACCGCCTGAGCTGGATGCGCGTGTTCCTCAGAGGAGACACCGTCCTCTCCTCGGCAGAGAGCTTTTAAACGGCACAACATGCAGCGCATAATCAGCACGTCTCACAGAGACAGACATTTTTCAAGTGCAGTGTAGTAAAAGCAATCTATCATCACTGTCAGAGCGCCTGTTTGTGCCAGTTTACATTCGGTCACACCGTCAGCCTGGGGGGGGGGGGGTCAGCTCACCACAGCCGTGGCCAGGTCAGCACCCAGAGACGTCCAGCTCAGGACCAGCGTCAGCACTCCGAACACCATCATCCTGCAGGGACACAGAGAGACGACGACCATCAGATTCTTTACTGGACGTACAAAGACAAACAGTTACTGCTCCTCTCAGCCTGATTGAACTCAGTGGAATTATTTCCAGGATGCTCTGTGCTGCAGGACGGAAACAGCCCGAGCCTCCCGGGGCCGGAAGCGGTGATCTCACCGGCCTGTTGTCAGCGGAGCGAGTCAGGGGTTGCGTTTATTTCTGTGGGAGTCGATTCCGCAGCCTCAACATGCAGCAGCTGCAAGCGGCGTCACGAGCCGAGGAACGCGCAGCAGAGCGTGGCCTCTCCGCTGGCCTACATCGGATTACGGCCCCCCCGGGCGGACGGCTGCGCCTGCCCCCACGAGGTTAGAGAAATGTTTTATTTTCCTCATGGTGTCGGTGAGAGGTTCTGCCTGCGCACCGCGACCCATTAAAAGATGAACCCTGGCTCTGTCGTGGATCAACTCCCATTCGCTCCAATAATCTCCAGGAAATCCAATAAGCTCCGTGTTGATTCGACCACCACAGCACTTTACGTTTCCCCCTGACATGGCACCAACGGCGTTTTAATTCAGTTTGTGTTTGCATGTCCAGGTCCAGGCGCAGCGTCCTCGGGCTCTGCCGCTGATCCAATGAGGAGGAGACACAGCTCCGGCTCCTTCCTTTATCTTTATTCCATTTTTCACTTTCCCATCAAACCCACATATTTTCCCTGCCTCCCTCTCTTGTAGCCTGTCTCCCTCGGATACGAGGCCCTCGCTGAGCCACTGAGTGGAGATACAGGGTTTGGGATCTTTCAAGGGTGTGTGTGTGTAGGTTGTGTAATACTGGACTGTCTGAGCTTCTTTAAACAACTATGACACAACGCGCCCACAGGCAAACGGGGGCGATGCCCTCCGATCGGCCCCTCGGTGCCAGCAGGCCACGATCAAACCGAGCAGGACTTTACGCAGTGTTGTGCTCTGCCGAGCAAAAGAGGATTCACAGAGGTCCAGCAGCAAACCGAGCGTGCGCCTGACGCACAGCACGTATTTAAAAATTTGGCTCCCGACACTTCAGACAAACTTGGGCAGAACCTCATTACGTTTTGTGGAAAGTGTCTCGTCTGAACTTTCTCACAGATAATGAATTTTATGGAACTGAATGATCAAGACGGATTTAATGAGTTATTGGTTTGTGAAGTGCCCATATGTTTACGATACGTGTCCCAGGTGGAGCCGCATAAACACCATGATGAAAGTTTCTGCACCTAATTATTTCAATGCAAAATGGAAAAAAAAAAAAAAAAAAGTTTCACGCTGCTATTTTCTAACAAAGCCCACAGAAAGATAAACAGAAAACAAGGTTAATAGCGTTGGAAAGAAATTAAATTAGTCATCAGAGAACGTTTGGCAGATGTTAATTAAAAGTCGTTCCACTGATTAAAAACAAACCGCTGGCTTCTCTTCACACAGGAGTCATTTCAAAGACGGGTTCCGTCTGGACCGGCCGTCACCTTGACTTTTATCTGAATCGCCGCGTTCATCAGGTCTCAACGTGAAAGAGCGTTCCCGCCCATGTATCACATTTCTTCCCTTTAGAGAGAGGGAGGAGATATTTGACTCGGCTGGTTCAAGACCACCTGAAGCGTTCTATTACTTCAACACAAAGCTCCTCTTTCCACTTTCTTTCGGGCAGCAAACATTTATCTTCTCTTCTCTCCTTTTTGTTTAAAGCTCGCTGGCGCCGGCCTTCACTCGGAAACTCGCTGTCTTGTGAGATATTTGTATTCTTCCTGTTTCCTGCCGCTCTCTCGCTCCGGACCGGGAGCTTTTTGGAGAAAGTGGTTTGCCGCTGATTCTGACATTTGCCGTCTCACACGCGGGCCCTGCGGAAAATTTCCGGAGAATGTCCGGAGTTGCGTTTCGGGTCTGGCTCCTCCTCGCTGCGGCTCAAATGATTCGTCATCCAGGGGGGGAAAATGATTTTCCACTCCGCTTTACTTCCGTCGGCGCCGCAGCCCAGTGAGGGCTAAAATATGTCATGTTTACTTCCTGACATTTACATTTCAGCTCCCTCCATAGTTTATGTACTTTCAGACGTTGTTCTTTTGACATTTGTTCCAAAAAACAGAAAAACTGAGCAGAACTTTTCCCTCTAGAAACTAGAACGTAACGGCGGCTGACAGAAAGGTCGGCGGATATCGGTCCCTCTCCCGGTGGACGCCCCTCGGTGTCACGCTAACGCCGGAGCCTGTCGGCTAAAGCACCAGGAGAAGAGCCAGTGTGGGCCCCGGGAGTGTAATCCGCTCCCCGGCGCCTCCAACCAACTCCGCTCTACTGGAAGAGAGCGTCTCCGGGGACGGCGCACGCTCGTTGACACCGACTCATATCTTGTGTGTGCAGGAGGGGATGATGGGAGGGGGCTGGGCGAGTTGAGCGCGGCTCACGCCCTGAACTGACTGATTGAGGGAGACAGAGCGACGCTCGGCTGGGTGAATGGAGGCCTGGGTGGATTTCATGCCCCATGGAGCCTCATCACAGCCGAACGGGGAAAAAACCCCACCACATTCCACCAGAGACGTCTGAACCACGGACGATCTGCAGAGATGAAATGAGGGCGTTTGGAAATGTATTGTACATCCAGTTGACTGCAAACACTTTATTCTGAATGCTCTATAGCATTCTTCTTCTTTATATTATCAGAAAAACATTTCTTTTCATTTCTCTTCGTCTTTAAAATGTCTTGTATCATGTTTTAACGTTCGCTGCCTCTGCTTTCATTTATTCATCTTGTTTTCTTGGCACATATAAGAAGCTCGATCAATAAAATATGAATCTGAAGAGAAAGCCTAAAAATACAAAGCTGAATAATTAAACGCTTCTCCACCATTAGCCCACCGTGCTGACGCGGGGGGGGGAGGGGGGCGGGCGGGGGGCGGGGCCGTAAACGGGCGGGATCCTGTTCATCGGGGGGGGGGGGGGGGGGGGGGGGGGGGGGCCGTAAACGGGCGGGATCCTGTTCATCGGACGCAGCCTCGCTATCGAAAGCGATTCATGTGTGTGAAGCCACTTAAAGCGGGTCAAGTGTTACGCTGGAATAACGATTTTCAGATAACGTCGAGCGCCTCCGCTCCTGCATCGCCACAGAGACGGCGACCGGGAGCACTCAGAGGCAAATGGTGAAGCACGACAGGGGCCGGTGGGGCAGAGCGAGCCAGGGAGGAGGGGGGAGGAACTCCTGCCCGTGTTGGTGGAACGTGCAGGGACTCATTCTGGTCACGGATGCTGCTGCAGCTTCTTTTGCGACACGTCTTCGTCATAATCGAGGAAATCAGTAACGTCTCTCGCTTTATAGTCATCCTAAAAATGTGTCTCGGCACGTCCTGGGCTTCTGGATTCTGCAGAAGATTCCATGAGGGACTGCAGAGAAAATCGATGGTCGGATAAACAGAGATTTCTCAATAATAATTTAGACGAATGTTTGGCCCCTCTGACTCAGTATTCTGTCCTTGGCTCTGCGGCGGAGCACGTGAGGAACACGGAGGAGAACACAAAGTGAAGCAGCTTGCGTGTGTGAACGGCTCGGTGTTCCCGGGGGAAGGTTAGACTCACGTGGTGAGCAGCCAGCGAGACTGCTTGGCCAGGCCCAGGCAGGCCAGCAGGCAGATGACCAGGTCCAGGATGAGGAGCAGCAGGTAGGTGAGCCATCTGCAGGGACACAGAACATTTATCGGGTAAAAGGCGAAGTCTGGTGATGCAATCTGGAACAGCGTTAACCCAGGGCCGCGAGAAACTGTGAACCTCTTTGTCACACGTGAAGAAAACAAGCAGGACGCACGTCTGAGAGTTTCATACCGGGAGGACGAAACTCAAATCTTTTCCCTGAGCTGAATATTTACAGTAATATATTGAGTTAAAGTCTCTTCCTTGTTCTCTTTCCTCTCATCCAGAGATCATCGATTCATTTCATTCTGCGTTCGTCGTCCTCGGCTCTCCCGTCACTTTATAGTGTTGTTATGGTTTTAATTAGAATTTGTACTCCCCATCACTCTGTGGAATCCATCTCCTCCATCGCTCCCTTCTTCCTCCTCCTCATCCTCTCTCTTTAATCCCCCCCCCCCTCTCTTTTTCTTTCTCTTTCTCCCTTGACATTTCATCCTCACTCCATCTTCCCCCTTCCTGGCAGTCGGGTACAGTGCGACGTGCACACTCCTGGGTGACACTGTCATCTTAATCTAATTAAAGTGAGCAGAGAGGCACGGGGAGCGGCCGGTTACACGAATGATAACAGAAAAACACTTTCCTCTCAGAAACCAGGTCAGACCAATCAGGATCCGTCTGGATCAAGGTTCAGTTTGTTTACAGTTTGGAACAGTTCTTTCGGAGAGCATTAAACCATAGAAGAAGAAGAAGCACATGGGGCGATGTAATGGTTGAACTTCTAGGATGGTCACAGATGTGATGGTGGTCGTCTCAACCGTGAACAAAGTGTCTGACAGCAGCAACAACAACAACAACAACAACAACATCAGCGGTGAAGTCACGAGGCAGTGAAAATTAGTCCATTAACAGCTCTCGCGCTGCCTGCCAGCAACACAGCAGCACGTCTGTTCCTGTCGGTCCAACAGAATCCACTGAACTGAACCGGCGCCAGGACAAATAAGGAAAAAGGTCCACGGCTCTGTTTCGGCTCGGAGATGAAGATTAACGATAATGTGACAAGGCCTTGGAAGGACGACAACGGCACTTCATCATCAGGGACTATGGGAGGGTAAGAGTTTAGAACACGGACGATAAATAAAGACAGACGACATGACAGCGCCAAAAGTGAAGCCAAAACATCCTCTATCGCCTTCTGGTGGCTGGCCGCAGTATATCTTTATATATATATATATATATATATATATATATATATATATATATATATATATTTGTCACCGGCATCAATAATCATAATGTTTTAACCATCCGAGGTAGACATGTCAAATGCATAGGAAATTGTGAAAAACAGTACAGGCCATAAATTAGGGATGCATGAAGATATGAATGTTTTACAAAGGCATAAGTTGCACGTTCTTAAATATTCATTCTCTCTTTCTTTAAAATGTAAAAACCAGAACATCTGGAGTGTGACACACCCTCGGGGCCCCCCACGTGCCTTGCCGGTAAACGCGCACACACACACGTATTCTCCGTCCTCACCTGTAGTACTCCACGTTGGCCGTTTGATCAGCGATGGACGCCAGGTCCACTTTCGCCTCCTCCCAGTCGGGCAGGCCCAGCAGCTGTTTGATCACGTTGTCGGCCATCTGCTGCATGAACTGCAGCGTCTGCACGAAGTCGCCGCGCGTGGCGAAGATCTCGTCCAGCCGGGCGAGGTGCTGGTGCAGGCCGCTCCTCATGCTGCCCATGGTGCCGGTGACCTGCCGGGGAGACGAGAGATCAAACAGCGCTGCAGGCGGGAGGGGAAACCGAAGCTAGGACTAGAAAATACCTATATCTTTAAGTCGGCTGCAGGCTGTGTGCATTACTGCCCCGGAAAGATGCTAATATTTTTATACCGTCCTCCTTCCAAGGAAAGTAAAGATTTACTGCAGAATCCTTCCCCAGCCTTTGGTCAATTCATCTCTTCCTCCAAAATAAAGTGACCAAAGGTGAGGATTAGCCCAAAAATGAAGTTGCTCTGAGTTACTGACGGCGTAGGCGAGCGGGATGTGTGAGCGTGGGCGTCGGTGAAGAGGTTTAGAGAAAACTTGCTCGGCTTGGAAAACAAACAGAACAAAGAGAGAGGCCCGAGGTAGAGGGTTCTGGCTCAAAGTGGAGTTCTGCATTCGGCTCCTGCTATTCGTCAGACTGTTTATCCAAAGTGATGCTTCGGTAATGAGGCAGATTGTTTGTCGACCTGTTTAAACCGTGAAATCATATCGCCAATCAATTCCACGAGGGGAAATGGGAAACTCAAATAAACTCAGGCGGACCGGCTCGTTTATTTTGATGGATCCGAACACTACACGGAGACATTCTGCAAAAGACGAAACATCTCCTGTACAGGCACTGGCCGTCTGCTTTGGTTTAATAACTTCGCTAAAAGAGCCAAAGTGTTTACAGGGACAGACATCCTGCTATTTGATAATTAAAAAGGGTAATAAATGCTCTCATTCAGCTCTGGGTACTTGGCATTCACCAGGGGGGACGAATCATATTGTTGCCGTGTTTATCAGGGACCGGCTTTGCTGGAGCTGAGACGTGGAGCTGTTGTGTGGAAGTAATTAGTTGGGTTTGCATTCAAAGTGCAGCCCATCGCCTGTATGGAAAAACTGAGAGAAGCAGCTCGAGTCAAAAGAGGGACGAGAAGAGGACGGCCCTCCATGGCTCAAAATACGTTTTCTTTTTCTGTCAAAAAGCAAAAAACATGGGATTATTTTATTATCTTATTATTATGGGACAAGAAATTCAACTCCCATGATCCCACACTGCTTCACGACGTCAGTGGCCATGGTTATATGTGGTACTGGGATCAAAAACTCATTTATTTAGATTTTTTGAAAGCCAGTATGTGTAGAATTTGAAACTGATTCTTGGCTCATTTCCCCATCTGAATAAGACAAAGCGTCCTAACCTTCTCAAATGAGAGTGGGACGCGTCACAGCTCTAAATGCTTAAATGGGAAAGCGGGGCCATACATGTAGACGCCTGCAGTGTTCTGCGGTTTCTAATCTGCGTCTTCCTCCCGAGACCGAGGAGATAAAACGGCAGATGAGAAATGAAGCCATGTATCTGATCCTCGCCTCCTGTGTGACACTCCTATCTGAAACGCTCTGGGAGACAGCCGATCCAGATAATCTGTCCTTCCTCTCCATCTGATCCTCACCGTTTAAGTGATCCGCGCCGATAGAAGACAATAGAATTCCCAGTCCTGCTCGTCTCTGTCTTACATCTTTTTTTCAAACGAAACAATGTGCAGAGCAGAAAAAACAAACGACGTGCCCCCAAATATCAAATGATAAGAAATAAATCAACGGGAAAGGTTCTGGTTTACATGACTATTTGACAAATATCACCACCTCCTGATCCATGTCAGTGAGTCCTTATCTCAGGATCAGGACAGGAAACAGTGGAGACATGTGGGTCGTGTCCCCATCTCCACAATAAAGCCTCTCACACTCTATTCAAAAAAAAAAAAAAAAAACAGGGCTGGATCTCTATCTGGGCCTCGGAGGAAGCTTCCGGGTGACTCGTCCAACACAGAGCGGCTGTAAAAGGACATTTTTAATTAAGTCAAACCTCGCAGAAGCTGTCAGGGTCTTAATTGAGCCGGTAAACAGCTTGTCGCCATCTTGTTTTGTTTTGAAAGTCGTTAATCACACCCTGCAGGCCAGAGTCTGACGGAGACCGAGGAGGTCGTGCTGTCGCTCCGGAGTTGGGCATTGGTTTGTTTTCCTGTCCGTCAGCGGGATTATGGATCTGGCATGAACTGATCTGTTCCCACTTCAGCTGCTGTGCAAACGCCCTCGAGTCACGTCCAGTGGACTTGACCCATCGTCTCTTGATGAAAGGGCCATTGAGCGTGTTTGGAGAAGTCAAACAAAGGTTGAGATCCTCTCATTGTCTCTGCCTTCAGTTCAAACCGAATGTGGGAGCTGGAGCGTGAAATGGAGCGTGGGTCTGAAGCTCGGTCACCTCGAAGATCAGAACATCTTCGGAGCTGGGGCGAACACGGCTTCAATAACGCGTCCTCTCCAACGTCCTGCTGTCCCTCTCAGCCCATGATCAGAATACTCCCTCTGTGTGCCCCCCCCCCCCCCCCGGAAAGTTAATAAACGCTTGTTAAACTCTGTCATTACAACCAGCTTATTATGAGGACGGTGTGGAAATATCCATGTCAGTAATTAATGGAGGTGGCCGACGTCCAAACTGTGTTTGAGCTCCGGCCAAAGTCTCAGCGACTGACCCAGACATCGACCCGGAGGCTGGCGGCTGCCAAGTCCTCTCCCGACACTCATCCCCAAACAATTAAGTTATTATTAGCGTGGCTAAACCCTTCCACTCTCCTCACAGATGAAGCATTTAGTCAGGACGGCGTCCATGTTTGACTGGTTTGTGTTTCGTTCAGTTCGTTCAGATTCTCTCTGAGTCTCTGGGTGTGAAACCGATTGGTCTCAGGAGCAGCTGACAAACAAAACTCCCTCTGCCCGTGAACCTAACTTCCGTCCCTTCCTCTCTCTCAAACACTCGCTCTTTAGAAGCGGACTGGTTAGACTGGGTTCCAGGCATCTGTGTGGGCCGGAGGGCAGCAGGGCCGTCACTGTCAACGGCTTCAATGCCAATCAGAGGGCCGAGCATTGCTGCGTGTTCCTCCCGTCAGAGGGCTTTGTCTCCTGGGCTCATGGTTGATTAGGTGGGGGGGGCGACTGGAGAACTGGGAACTGTGTGTGGCACACTGGGCTCTTTGTCCTACTGGGAGAACTGGACTCCTCAGCAGTCTATAGCTGCTTGCAATGAACTCACTCATGCACACACACACAGGGGCGAGCGCTCACATGCATTAAGATGCTAAAATGAAGGCCACCATGTCCAATTATGTCCTTGCGTGAGCTCACACGTCCCTGCAGAGGCCTCACATGAGATACATGCTAATGATCTGCCTCCACTCAGAAATTAATGAGGCCGAGAGCTGGGCCGCGTTAATCACAGACGATCGCCGAACATCAGTTCAAAGCCCGCTGCATTAACAGGGTACAAGTTTAACGCGGCGGCGCATCGATGATGCGGGCAACATGAGAGAAGCTGTCGTGTCCGGCGCACGCGTCGTGAGAACTAATCCCAGCCGGCGTGCGGCTCTGACAAGTTTCCACTTTAAATCATTTATAAAGGGAAACATTGAAAGCTTCACGGGCCAGAGCAGCGCGTCACGTAAGAGTCCGAGGACGTGTTTATCTAGCCCCCGCGTTAATGTGCACGAACGCATGTGGAGGCTTAATCCCCCGCCCCGGGGATCTGGCGCTGGTCTGACACCATAACATTAATACTGTATTCCTAAAGTGTTGGTCGCGAATAACAACTTTAACCATTCGGCCGGCTGCAGCTCAGAGGAACGGCCGGGTCAGGGGCGTGTTCAGGTCAAGTCTCAGGTCAACGTCCGCGAGTCGTCGCGTCCACGTTCAGTGATGTGGGTTCAGGAGTTAATCCAGTGGAAACAGTGTCAGTGTGAAGTCTGCGGCGGCGGTTTGAGTCCGGCCGTCCCTCAGACTATAAATAGCAAAAAAAAAGGATCCGTGCACACACACACTGAGCTAAAGGGAGCAGCACGAGAAGAAACACACAGGAAGACTCTTTGCTTCTGCCAAGGCCGGGGTGGCTGAGAGAGATAGAGAGAGAGGGAGAGGGAGAGATAGAGGGAGGGAGGGAGCTGTCTATCTATGACCAGAGAGTTTTTGTGTCGAGAGGCTGTCAATTTGTGTGTAGCGGTAAAACGCTATAAAAAGACCATAAAACGTTTAAAGGCAAGCTGAGCTGTGTCCTCGGGCTCGTCTCTCTGTGGGCGTGCACGGTTTGTTTCCAGCTGAGTGGATGTGTCTTCTGTAAACCTCTCTGACTCACAAAGGGCACGTTCATTGCGAGGAGTGTGCGAGTGTTGCTTACGAGACTGTCCACGCCGCCCAGCGTGTGATTGGCGTTGTATAAGGAGTAGGTCAGCTGGTACACCCCGTCGTTGGTCTCACTGTTGCCATAGAAACCCACACCCACGGCGACGCTGTGGAGAGAGAGAGAGAGAGAGAGAGAGAGAAAGGACAGGTGAGGAAGGGTTGATAAAGATGAGTGACTGTGTTCTGTGTTTCTGTGCTTGTGCTCGTGCAAACAGCTCCCTTTGAAGAGCTGTCCACGATACAGGCTTTTAGGAATATGCATAATTTGGAATTGTTTTTGTAGATTCACTCATCCGAGATATTCGGTTTGTTCAGCGCAGGCAAAATAACCTCCGACACCTGAAGCAGCCTCTCCGCCGGATTTGAAAGCGTCCCCCTCTGATGCGGAGACATTACGTCTCGCAGGCTCGGCGAGCACGCGGCGCATTAGCAAGTGGAGCTGGTGCGAAGAGCAGAAGGTCAAAGTTCACTCTGGTAATCCAGCGCACAGGGTTGTTATCGCACGGGATAAAAGCACACGCTAATTTCTACAGCGCTTCGCTTTTATTGAGTCAACCGAGAATCTGCAGGGACGGAACATTGTAGCTGAACAGACGACGAGAGGAATCCGTTCATCGACAAAGCTTGAAACGGGAAATCCTGCACCTTTTATCGAGCGTCTGATCCTCAGACGTGTCGATGCCGCGTTACACGGGTGACACGCCTGAAGTCTCCGAACTCTGCTGGAGGGTTGAACAGCCCTCTAAAAATAATCTGCAGAGCACGTCGGTGGAAGAGTCCCCAAAAGATGAGCGAAATCATTCAGGACATGAACACAGTCATCAAACCTTCTTCTTTTATTGCATCATTTCCCCTATTGAGTTATTCAATTCAGCGCTTTTCCCTCCATGCATAATGTTCAGTCCAACTGCATAAATCAATACATGGACTCACAATGAATAGAGCTTTATTACTGCCGGATCCCCAGGTTTAGCTCTGTCTATTATCTGATAATCAACGGTGTTCAATTCAGCCTAACTGGGACACATCCCTCCCCCTGGAACAATATATGGCTTTATATGGCTGTTGGCTTTATTGTTTTGTTGTTGTTGTTGTGGTTTGAGTCAATATTTTATGAGCTGTTAATTCTACAGGGTTTTATGACAACGGTTTCCCCTTGTCTGACTTCTAACTGGGATGGTGACTGTGTCGAGTTTCTCCCCAAAGCACCTCCCGGGGTCAGGAGGTCGGGTTGGGAATCACTGAATAAACCTGCGCTCCAGATGAAGGCCGTGCAGCAGGAGGTCAGGCCAGCACCAAAGGGAAGTCAGCCTAATTGAGGCGGTCTCTTTAACCCTTAACCCTTTAAAGCACAGACGATAAAACCACGGCCTGTCGACGTGTCGATGCCGGGTGCGCCGAGTCAGAACAGCAGGAGTTATTTTCCTGATCTGTGGAGCCCCGTTAACTGAAGCCCTGCAGGTGAAGCTCCCAGCCGGCCGCAGCATCGCCGCACAAACGGAGGACGGACTGGCTCATTCCGAGAGGATGTCGTGGATTTCCGACAGAATTCCTCACCGCCATGTTGATAAGTGACAAAGTGGATACAAGTCAGTGACGGGATTTGAGAGCAGGAGCCTTCAGCCTTCAGGAGAACGAGGCCTTTGGCCACTTTAAATAGACGCAGACAGGTTTGAGTTGCAGCAAATACTCGGCCGACGTGACTGGCTCTGACAGATGAATTCGTGTTTTCACCCTGACCTCCTCAAGTTCCAGCGGGAGGTCACCTCCAAAAAAAATCCTCTTAACATGCAGCGGGGCACAAGCGGCTCGTCTGAATATTTTAATACACGAATCTCTGATGTTGGAGGCTGGAAGGTTTATCCAAAAATAAAATGAATGCTAAGATATTCTGGTCATAAACCGATCACTAACCTGTGCAAGCTAACCGAGACACGCTCGTCCACAGGAGGAGTCACGGTGTAATTACACAGCGCCACACCATGGGCCGGGACGCCGCGGCGCATCGGCTGCGGCCGCTGTCACGCGTAATTACAGCGGAGGACGGCGGGATTTTAAACAGAGACACAGAAGTGAGGGGGCAAAGAGTCGGGACTGATGAGAGGGAAATGGAGTCACTTTTTCTCTTAAGTCAAAGGCCAAACGCAAAAAATCCACCAGGCGATCGCATCATCCTCTAGTGAATCCGGCAGACTGGCACAATCAGAGTCGAGAATCAGACGAGGGGGAGCTGATTTCCCCCAGGACGTCCTGTCTCATTCGAAGCTTTAAGCGTATGGAGATGTGCGACACTTCACTGGGATTGATAACGAGACAAAAGTTCATGTGACATTACTGAAAGTCCCGAAAGCACTTCAACATTATCCGACATGACGTGACGGACAGATCGCATCCGTCAGTGTCTGCGGAGGATCAGACAGATGGAGACGAACCTCGCAATCGCATCCCTCCATCAGGCTGAGATAAAGACTTGACTCCTTTCTGAAGAGGACACCGAACTGGACTTGAAAGTTTTTTGAGGGGGCAACGTGAAACTCGTGAAAATGTCGACAACATTGTAATAAACATCAGAGCTAACGTGTGGGATCATACTGGGGGGGGGTAATCCATGTCTTTGCAGAGGACTGTAAGTGTGAGAGTGTGTTTTTAATGAATAATGACATGGTTTAAATACAAACAAACCCACCAGACTGTGAGACTGGAACTCTGGCAGCAGCTCCAGTGAGTCGGCCGTTTCCCAGGGTCCCCTGAACCTCCGCATTTCTTTTTTCTGCTCTAATTTTAGTTCCGCGGCATTCATGTTTAATGTGAGGAGAGCCGCCGCGGCTCGGTTTGGGCAAACTGGACATGAATGATTAACGGTGACGCAATGACGACCAGCTGTGTTCTGTGGGAAACACGCGGTGCTGTGGTTTAAACAAACAGCCACTCAAAGGTACTTTTATAGATCGATAGATAGAGTTTACAAATAATTCAAATCTCCAGAGCTTAGGAAAAACTCTTTACACCTTGTCCATACTGAGGATATTTGTGTCCAAACGCCCTCGTATTAGAGACGTAATAAAACCACATCTTTGACGGAACGGCAAACGTCACAACGCACAACAATGCTCGAGGTCTAATCCAATATGACTCGCTGCTGCCGAGCACGCCCGTCACATGCACCAAATTCAATCAGCGGCTTCAGCGACTTTCGGCTGAGTCAGAGTCGGCTGGTGTTGAGGGCTGACCGCGCACGAGTAACTTCATTACACTGCAAACAAATGTCTTCTTCTTCAGGAGCGTCATCTTTCATACGCCTGGATCTCCGCCCCCCCAGCGGGGGGTGGAGCTTTGTCAGGTCACGGTCAGTCAGCAGCATTGGCGGCCCGGGAAAAAAAAAAAAAACAAAAAAAAAACGGAAAGTTGGCTCCGTGCAGGAATAACCTGGGCGCACTGCGAGGCAGCTAAAGGCTACGGCGGCGGTATCGCTCATCGTTACTGCAGCCAAACATCCCGTCACTTCGCATGAGGAGAGTTTTCATCTCGCCGTGGACGGAATGAGATCCGGCAGCCGGAGGGGAACCACTGGATCAGGCTTCTGTTTCTGCCAAGCAAACGCTCCTCTGCCTCTGACATGGTCCCATTCCAAAAATCTAAGTGATAAATTGGATTAATCGAATGTCTTTGTGCACAGGACTTTGGCAGCGAAGCTTGAAATTCATTTTGGATTTTGTTGCTGGTCGTGTAAGACAGGGCCTGTGCTAATGGGAGCGCCACGGATTTTAATTTTACCCTCCATTAACAACCTGCGACCTGTTTTCATTTATTACAATGAGCGGCATTATCCGGCCAGAAATTGAACAGGCGTTTACATATTGACGCAGGGATGATTACGCCACGCCGGATTAACTTGATACGCGAGGCTCGGGGGATATTTTCTTTACATACACACGCAGAATCTTTATCACTTCTGAAAAACGTGTTCAGGACACTTCCATTCTTTTCTTCGGGTTTCATCTGCTTCTGAAAGCTACACATCGAAATTGAAATGTGGAAGAGCAGAGGGTCATCAGCCGCATCCCTCCTCCACAGGAGGTAAAAGCAGAGACGGGTCCCAAACATAATGGCTGTGCTATTGTGAAGCAGAAACACAAGTAAATGCAGGATCTGGAAATAGAAGCTCGGGGTGTTTCAAAGGAGAAATGGGCCGACAGGCGTGTCGACCAACAGAGGGAGAGAGGGGGAGAGAGAGAGAGAGGAGGAGAGACCCCAAACAGCTCGAGAAATAGAAACGGCCAAACAAAGAGAGGCAGACGTACACCACCGAGTCCCTGAGGTGCGGATTCATGTGGGAAATCTGTCTGGGCAACATCTCACAGCTCTAACAATGAAAAAGAAAACACATGAGTGTGTGTGTGTGTGTGTGTGTCCATCCCCTCACCATGTGATGAGGCCAGCGGCCACGGCGGACCAGGTGACGCAGCAGGAGCCGGTCTTCTTGCTCTCCTCCTCCTCCTCATCCTTGCGGCAGCAGCACAGACAGCTCAGGTAGATGGCGAGGCAGAGGAGGTTGACGCCGAGCCCGGCGGCCACCACGCAGGCCAGAAATATGAGGGACTGGAGAGGAGGGGCGAGACAGGACACAGGACAGAGTCAGACAAAGAGGAAAGAGGACGATCGCGTCAGGAGGAGCCGGCGGACAGCAACAGGAGACAACTTTGGTCTCTCGTGCTGAGGCAAAGCAAATGTGAACAAAAAAAACATTTTCTGTTTTAATGAATTCAAACTGCGACCACTGGATTCATTTCCTTGCTTTTCTTCCAGCTCGAGGACGCCGCTCTTTGAGGAGAGAATAAAAACTAATGAGTATTATCTCCACCGACAAGAAACAAGCTGCATTCTGGGAGCCTGCTCCTGCCTCCAGCTGGAGAGCAGACACCTCCTCACGCGTCCCCGTGCCGTTCCTTCTTTAACCCCCCCATCCCGCCTTCTGCGGGCGATGGAGTGTGGCGACGAAAATAGCAACAAGAGTGTCCTAACGGGCCGCGATTGAATTCTGCAGCCATCTGTGAGCAGATGGGTTTATTCAAGCTCGGCTCCTTCTCCCCTCCTCCCCCCTTCGCTCTTCCTTTTTAGTGCGTCTGAAATCTTTCTGGTGCTGAGCCATCTGTTCCCATGCCGTGATGTCATGTGTCCTGCAAGTCAGGCAGCGGGATTAAATGGAGAAAAAAAAAAAAAGAAATTGGAAGAATTTGCAGGATTATGTGGGAGGGCGCGTTTAAAGAGGCAGGTGAATTGCAAAATTGAAAAATCCTCGCGGAGCAGCTGCTGGCAACATCTGACACGGCCGTCGTCCTGTGAGCGGCTAATAAAAGATAAAAATTACAACTGCGTGAAATGATAAAGCCGTGTTCTCTCATTTTGCCCCATGAATCTTTTTTTTTTCCATTCGCTCCCTTCCAATTCAATCAATATTTCTCTGGCTCCCATCTGTCGGGGTGCAGGGCCTCAGATTGTCCCATTTCACAGCCACATGCCACACAGCTGCCGACAAAGGGAGAAGAGGGACTTCCTTCGCACCCTTAAAGGCCCAACAGAGTGTGACTGGACTAAACGTGTTAATGGGCAAGTTTACGCCATCTATTCATTGTTTTACATACGCTGCCTCTTGTTTTTGTGTTTTGTGTAGAATAAAGACTCTTAAATCTTGACTGTGCGGTGCAGGTGGATCACGTGATCGTCTGGGAGGAAAGGGACCGCCCCATCTCTCCTATCGTCATGGTAACATGCAGGTCAGTGTCGGTGCCCTAGTGACGGGCGGGGAGGACGAGTGAGCCCGTTTGGATGAAGCAGCATGTGACAGGGCCACTGTCTTGTGATTCCTGTGGCAGCGAGGAAATAATAAAACGTCTGAGCTGCTGAGGACGGCGTTTGGGACGGTTCGTGATTTATGTTGCCTTCGCAGAGGGGGTCTGTTGGTCTGTCTGTCGGTCCCTGCCTCAGGTCCAAACCCACGTGGTGCCGGCAGCAGGTCAGGAGCCGTCCTCTTTCCGTCAGGTGCAAAAGTAATGGCTTCTGAATTATGCAGCATCCATTGAGTGGAGGGACGCCGGCGCTGACAGAGTACCGCTAACCTGGAACGCTCCAACCTTCCATTACGCGGAACAACACCGCTCACTTTGTGCGCGCGCGTTCCCTCTGGTCAGAATCAAATTGTCGGGCCCGACCTCTTGACTGCAGCCTGAACTGGGCGTGAGCAAGTTCCAATAATAGCAAAGTGGATATGCATCGCACTGTCCTCCTCGTTCTGTTCAGCTGTCCCTGTAGACAGAGGACGGGGTGAGGAAAGGGCCGGGAGGCAAAGGAAGGAAAGGAAAAACACGGCGTTGTAGAATGATGTAAACAGGTAAACACTTTACGAACAGCGATGGCGAGCGGCTGGAATACAGAGCGAGCGCACCCGCATCTCTGTCGACGGAGCATCCTCGCCCACGTGGACGCCGCACACATCACTCAGTGCACGCCGGCCCAGTTTCCCACCGTGGACGCCTCCGGCCCGAGGCTGCGGCGTTGCATAATGTTATGCTTCCCCCGAAAATAGCGAGGAAAACCTAAGAATCTCAATCTTTAATGGGAAAGAAAAAAAAAAAAACGAAGACAAACGCGCGACAGGACGGATCATCCACGAGCAGCTCGGCGCTCACAGGACGACAAAACGGATGAATTTAAATTTAAAGGACGACAAATGGATTCAGCAGTCAGAGGACCTGTCGGAGATGATATGACGAGACCCCTGTGGGAACTGGACTTAATGCAAAGCTGCCAGTCAAGGAAGCGCAACGTTCGATCACTGTTTACTGGTTTAATTTCAATTTTCCTTTTACCGGGTGATTCTGCAGCACGATAAACAAATGGCTGAAAAAGTCTCAAAGTGGTTCGAGGGAAAGAGTTATGGTGAGGAAGCTTTCAAAAACAAGGAAATATCCGAACTGCACACACACACACACACACACACACATGGCCAGACAGCTATTAGACAAAGGCAGAGGCATAATGAGGCAGTAATAGCCTGGAGCAGAGATGACCCTGAGGGGACTGTGTTAGTCATTTACACCCCCCCCCCCCCACACACACACACACACACACCACCACCCACGGTCCCATCAGACGAATGATGAAAGCCGTTGGGAGGATGACAGTCTGATAAATGGCCACCGAGGCTGTAATGGTCCATTACGAAGGTTCGCAGAGGACACGACAAACACAGGAGCCGTTTCACGCTAAGATTCCAGATAACTGCGGCTGCAGCGCTTCTTAATTTTGGCCGATGTGAACAGAAAACCCCCGAAGGACTGCGAAAAAAGAAAATCAATAAGTGAGAATGTGTGCAGCCCCTGAGCTTCATTTGACTTCATCCCTTTTTCATTTCATCAGACGTCACCACGACATCTGGAGAATCGTCGCACGTTCGCTGAATTCATTTCAACACCGGGACTCCGAACAGTGATTTCCTGCAGAAATCCTTTTTCCTCCCAGAAGCTGTGACCTGGATCCACAGGCCTTGATGAGCACTCGACCGCTGCAAAGGGCTGCACTTTACTGGGGCAGAAAGAAAAGGAGCAGGCGGAGGATGTGCCGCACGTCAGGACAGATGCAAATTCACAGCGGCCTAAGTGGTGCGGAGTTTGTACCTTAAGCTGAGTGCCCATTAAAAATCCATTTTTAAAGACCCAAGTAGTCACCATAATTAATATATAGAGAGGGGAAGCACCTCCATCTGCTCAGCAGGACGAACTCACACAGCAAGTCAAGGGCCACGTGTTAGCGGGCGGCGCTAAAGAGACGCGAAGTGGCTTCAGCAGGTGGCAGACAGCTGTGAGGAGGTGGAGAAGGTCCCCAGGCTCACGAGCACCGAGCCACAGGGTGTGTGTGTGTGTGTGTGTGTGTGTGAGCATGCAGAATGAATGGCCAGTGACATTCCTTTAACATGAGGGATAAACGGGTGTCGGATCAGCAGATCCTCACAGACCCCTGGCAGAGCACGTCACACGCTGGGCAACACGTCAGGTGTGATTCAGGAAGAGATCTGCTTCAGTCAGGAGAACGCCACAAAGTGTGGCGTGAGCCTCGCTGCCGCTGCTGCCCGTCCCCCCCCCACCTCCGACACCCAGGTCAACGCCCCAGGAACCAGAGGTCGTCCGATAGAGCGAGCACAGCTGGGACGCTATGACGTCCCAGTAAAGTGCCCCGAGGGATTTGAAGACATGAATCCCTCACTTCCTGTGGTTTACGCTTCTTTCCAAAGAGAAATGTTTGGCTGATTCGTCATAAATCTCTCCCCAGCATCTGCTCCTCTGTGCAGGCCGTGCTCACGGAGCTTGTTATCGCCCCGTTTCCATGACACCCTCTGAACCCCCGAGCACCAGCCCTCCCCTCGGGGGAGTCAGGGGTCAGGACTTGGATGGTCCAACCCTCACAACAAAGGAAACCCAACACCAACCCCCCCAGCTCCCAGAGAGGAGCAGACTTCCACTGTTGTTTCTGCTGGAGGGGAACGTGCATGAGCCCACGTGTCCCAGTTCACGGCATTTGATCTCACCGGCTGATGCATCTTGGTGCGCCGTTGATCACCAGCGAATATGATGCAACCAAGAGACAACAGAGAAACACCAAACAATCACAGCCCCCCCCCTCCCCGGGCACGAAGGATCGTCGTCACCGCTGTCACTTCCTGTTTGAGCACTGTTAGATCAGCAAGGCACGGGCGAGCTGCTGTATTAGCGCTGGCCTCGCTGATACCATCCAGCCAATCAGGTGATGCTAATTACTGGCTTCCAGCTCTATGGCGACAGATCGGGGTTAATGACCTCCTCTGGAGCCAGAGGGGACGCTGCCACTGCATCTTTCGCGAATATGCAAACACACAGAGCACGGATACGACTTATTAAATCGCAGAGTGGATGCGTTTAGTTGTAAAATCAGATGTGGATCGCTCGAAGCGGCGTGGCGTCAGAATGGTCCTGATGCAAAAAAAAATGCAATCAAATCCTAATCAGGAATATTCACAAATGTAAAGGTTTAATGAGGAAATAAGAACTACAGTTTAGCACAGCGGATGAATATTTCCTCCCCCATCACTTCACATGGATCCTCTCATCCGTTTGAAACAAGAACAGGGACGTTTGACGTGAACACGAGCGGAGGGTGGAAGGAAAATGCTGATGAAAATAACAGAGAAAATAAAAACGAAGACAACTGGAAAAAGAAAACAAGAGCGGTCTGGAGGGGGGAGGCTGTCTGGATGCGCTCGGCTGGAACATTGTTCCCTGAGAATCTCTGTGAGTAAAGCCACTGAAGCAGAAAGGTTGAGTGCAGAGTGTGTGTGTGTGTGTGTGTGTGGGGGGGGGGGGGGGGGGGGAAATTGGGGGGGGGGGGGGGGGGGGGGGGGGGGGGGGGGGGGGGGGTGCAGTAATTGAACAGTACAACCATGGCTTGTTCGTTTAAGTCGTCTTGTTCTGGGCCACGGTGCGATCCGGATAAAAGCTTTTAGAGGAATATGTCTGAGCTGGATTTTAAAGAGTGCGGTGGTGAGATGGGAGAAGATGATGATTTAATAAAGCTCCTCCGGTGTTTTATCGATGGAGGATTTGATGACTGAACGAGGAGCGGGTGGTGACGTGGACACGGACGCAGGCGGCAGCTGCTGCCTGTGTTTGGGTCACACAGCAGGAAATGAAAGGGGAAGTCAGATGGAGCAGGACCTGCTGACCTACACATGATGTTTGGCTCAACACAAACACACCCACACACACATCAAATAAAAAAAAAAAAAACCCACGCCATTTCCACAGGAAACTGAGGAGATGAGCAGATCATCTCAGGAGTGTGTTTATCCCATGACAAACCATCCGCATGTTTTCATCTGAGTCTAACAAAACTTCCAGAACTTTTCCAACCAAAAATCCAACAACTTCTCCCACGAGGATTGAGAACAGCGAGACAAAGAAGAAGAGCAGCTTAGTTTATTGACACTCGGGTCAGGTGATTCAGCTAAACACACACACACACACACACACACTGAAAGATCCTGACCCTGCATTCCATCACATTCAATGGCCCAGAGCCAGTGGAGGAATTCACCAGGATTGCCCACACTGCACTCGGCCAATTACAGCCCCACTGTGGAGGCATGAGGCCTGGACTGAAGGCTCTGTTCTGCCCCTCCACCGGATCCAGGGCAGCTAAAAAATCTCAACGTTCCCTCGGCCATGAAACTCGTTACGTGATCACACCGTCTAAAGCTGCTTCCAGAGTCCTGGGGGCTGCAAGCGAGTGGGCATGCGCACGATGATCCGAGCGCGCAACCCATGTGAAACTGGAGGAGTCAAAGGATCTCAGGATGACGAAGAAGATCAGATAACTTGGAAACGAAGGCAGAATTCTTGGTTCGAGAACAACAACACCTCACTTCCTGCCTCTACCCAGGCTCCACCCGTCATCTGAACGTTTCAGTCGTTGTGAACGCGTCTTTGAAGTGTCGGATCCCAGCATTCTGCACGTTTCCTCCCAGAAAACCTCTTTATAGTACCTCCATTAAACTGGTGAGGTTAATAGATAGCATTAATTTAATTTAATATTTAATTTAATAAGTATGCAGGTACACACACCCAGGGGGATATATTCCACTTGTGGAGCGCAGATGCATTACACTGAAATTGCCACTAATGCAGTCAAAACACCAGGTGGTGATCAGAGCCCGACGGCCCACGGAGGACGGACGACGTGTCACGGCCTAAAAAGCCTCGCCTCTCCCTCAGATTGTGTCATTAGCTTTTGTGCTTCACAGAAAATTGTTCCTCAAAGTGAGAACATGACGAGCTGCGGCTCATCTGCAGGGAAAACACAGAGCCGGAGCCAAGTTTAGACGAGGACGAGGCAGAAACGAAAAACAGAGAGAGGGAACAAGGGAGGCTGAGGTCGGAGCTGACGGGGCTTCCCCACCTATGACCACGACAGTCAGGAGGAGCTCTCCTGTTGGGGCTCTTGACCCCCCCCCGCCCCCCCCCCTCTCGCCCCGCGGCCTGGAGTGGATGGGAACAGGCTGCATGAGAGGAAGAAGAAGAACTCTGCCTCCTCCTGATTACCCCCGCGACGTGACAGAGGCTCTGGCCGAGCAGAGATTCATCAGGACGGCTGCAGCCGGTGGACAGATGGAAGCGATGGCTGATTGGTATCGCAGATAAATGATGAAGGTTTCTGATGCGACTGTCCCAAAAGACGAGTTTCTGTGACCAAAAAGGGGGTGGAGACCCACAATGAGGGGAAACAGGAGTATTTCATAGACTAACCTTTGCCCAAGGGAGTTGACCTTACTCTCTATTCTGGATGTGTTTGTAAATCTAAAGGCTGAGCTCACAACTCGTCTAACTCTTGACTTTCCCCTTACGTCTGCATGGTTCTGAAGTCCGTCCCTGACTCACTGGGACTCATGAAGACGTCCCCCACTCTCACCGTGACATAGCTGCACTGCACTGGCCGGGGCTAATCTGTAACCTTGAAAAATTAAACAGTGTAATCATAAAACATTCATGGTGTTTGACAAGGAGGTCGTCAGTCATCCAGCAGCCGATCCCTCGCGACGGGTCAGAGGGAACCGCTGTGACTCCGATCAGAGTCCTCCCCCTGCCTCCGGAGACAAAAATGCATTCGTCCAACCTCGAAAATGAATGGCGAATGTGAAAGACACCAGTTTGAAGGTGGGATTTACAAGAGGTGATGATGAGGCTCCACTTCCCACCAATGTCACGAAAAAAACATTTGAGTTTGCGTTTCATCTTTTCAATTAAATAAAATGAAATGATGCATTCACACCATGAAGTAACTGGAGGATAAAATTAGTTTTTTTTTTTTTTTTTTTTTGGATGACATTAGTTATCAGGTTATAATTCCCATTATAAGTTTCTAGTTTTGAACATTGGGACTTTGTTATATGATAAAACCCTGAGGGCTGTGTCTGAGCTGTGGAGCAAAGCAACACAGAGGCGGAACTGGGGGAGAAAACCAAGTGAAATAGCAGAAGACGTCATTAAGTTTACTTTGTCCCACTTTGAGCAGCCCTGTCTGGATACTGCCCCCCCCCCCCCCCCCCCCCCCCCCCCCCCCCCCCCCCCCCCCCCCCCCCCCCCCCCCCCCCCCCCCCTCTGGGTCTCCCCCCCCCCCCCCCCCCCCTCCCACCACCACCACCACCACCACCTCCCCTTCAACCCCGTGGCCCGGTGTCCGAGCTCCGGGCTCATCCTCCCGCACTGACCTGCTGGTAGTTCTCCTCCTCGGGATGGAAGCTGTTGTCGATGGGCTGGAACCTCAGGTTGATGTGGGGGAAGCTGTGCAGCCAGTAGGTCCACCAGGGCGCAGTGTAATCCGCCCGAGACATCCCGGACCCGCGGAACCTCAAAGTTTGAAATTAGCCTGCGTCCAGTCGAGCCGTGCCGCCGCGGACCCTAATCCAGCCTCATCTCATACAAAGGCTGCGGTGGAAGCGTGCGCGCTCGTCTGGGGGGGAAACACGCGCACTCCGGCCACGCATGAGCCCCACAAAACGGACGAGAAGTCCCCGCAGGGCCAGAGGAGGTGCGGAGGAGAAGACGAGAGCCCGGAGAGAGAGAAAGGAGAAAATCAGAGGGAATAATCACAGCGCGTCCATGTGTCCGTGTGCGTCCGCAGCTCCCGATCCGAGCGCACTACTCAGCCAGCAGCGGGGGCGCGCGCTGGGAAGAAGAAAAAAAAAAAAACAACAAAAAGGGGGACATGGGGGCCACGGGAGCGCGCACAGGGAGCACGCTAGATGAGTTTTCTTCTGCCCGGGAATAAAGGTGACAATTAAATACCCACAATGCATTAGCTCTATCATCATTATATTATGCTTCATTGTTAGTGTCATTTTTTATTATATTATTAGTGGAGTCACTTATGGTGGTGCCATCTAGTGGTCAACTGAGACAGTTACTACCACTGCCTTTGTCCACGAGACATTTTATAAACTTATCTTTTACCTTTGTTTATTTTACCGGTACACCTCAAAAAATTAGAATATCGTGAACAAGTTCAATAGTTTTGTAATTCAATTCAGAAAATGAAACTGTCATTTTATCTCGATTCATTGCACAAAGTGAAATATTTCAAGCTTGTAATTCTTGTAATTTTGATAATTATGGCTTCCAGATAATGAAAACTCAAAATTCAGCACCTCAGAAAATTCGACTATCACATAAGACCAATCAAAAAAGCACAAATAACAGGAACAAATGTCAGGGTTCTGAAATGTTAATTTATCGGCACTCAATACTTGGTTGGGTCTCCTTTTGCATGAATTATTGCATCAATGGGCTGTGGCATGGAGGCGATCAGCCTGTGGCACTGCGTAGGTGTAATGGAAGGTTGCATAGATTTTCTATGGGGTTCAGGTCAGGGGAGCTTGCTGGCCAATCAAGCACAGTAACACCATGGATATTGAACCAGCTTCTGGTACCTTTGGCAGTGTGGTGAGGTGCCACGTCCTGCGGGAAAATAAAAATCAGCATCACCATACAGCTTGTCAGCAGAGGGAAGCATGGAGTGCTCTAGAACCTCCTGGTAGATGGCTGCATTGACTGTGGACTTCAGAAAACACAGTGGTCCCAACAGCGGCAGAAGACATGGCAAACCTGATTCTGAGCCTCTCTACTCTTCCTCCAGACTCTGGGACCTTGACTTCCATTGACATGAAATGCAGAATTTCATCTGAAAAGAGGACTTTGGACCATTGATACAGCACTCAGACCTTTTAAAGGCTCAGGAAACCTTTCCAGATGTTCTCCGTTAATTTGCTGTGGGTGTGACACTATGAGTTTCCAATATTGAACTTGCTCAGAATATTCTAATTTTCTGAGACAATTAACTTTGGGTTTTCATTATTTGTAAGCCATATAAATAAAAGCTTGAACTATTCCACTGTGTAATGAATCTATAGAAAGTAAGTTTTGCTTTCTCAATTGGTAAAAAAAATATTGTACTTTTTCAAGATATTCTAATTTTAAAACCTGTACCTGTATAACAAAACCTTTATATTCATGAATGAACGATTGGACATTAAAAACTGCTGGGGTCAGTGGGAACATGGATCAGCCCCTGCACAGCCTGTCTGTGTCACGGTGCATCCAGGTACAAAAAAAAAATCAATGTTTCATTCATGATGTAATGGCCTGTCTAAAGGGTAAACACTGTGTTTGACCCATTTAATTATTTAACCGTTTCAATGAACAGACCTTTGGTTTTCTTGGACTAATAAGCCAATGTAATACTTATGTTTTAAACTTGAACACGATTCACTTGAGACCCCACCTCAAATCATAGTTCACCTTCAGGGGTCTTTTATGCTTCCAAAATACACAAAGGGTTTTAAAGTGAAGGCTAATCAGCTCTACTGAAATGTACTGTATGTGTGTAAATGTACTGTAATATACCAGTGTAGGTACAAATAATTACAGACTATGTCCAGGTCAGAATGTTTAAAAGTTATCCACATTTCATGGCAACACTGACATCTTGTGGAAAGATATCAGTGTTGCCACGTATGACCGTTTTAAGCCACCTGCGATCACGCTCCTCACAGCAGCAGACAAACCCCAGACACGTGATGTTGTTTTTCTAGTTTTTATTACAATTCTCTGTACATCACGGATTTACTTCAGCTCCTTCACAGCCAGACCTGGAAAGAGAAAGACAACCGGTTAGAAACCACTTTGTTGGGACTGAGAGAGAACATCCAATAACCAGCCTCTGTACTTTCATCACCTGGAACCTGCTGCAAAGTGATGAAGAAAGCATTTGACTCCAGTCAAAGACTAATTACAAATAAGAATCAATGAAAGTTGTCTCTGAATGTTTTATCAAGGCTTCACTGTCAGCTATAAGACATATACAAACACTGATCTCTTTAAATCTGTTGCTGTTTTGTGTGTAAAATTGTCATGATGGAAATTCTCCAAGCAGAAAACAAAATCAACACCTCAAGCATCAAAGATTAAATTGGAGAATTTACAAGACATGTTGATTCGATGTCTGGAGTGATTACTTTTAGCAACAGGCAGTGAAATCTCAATATCCTTACTGGCAGGAGTTTGATTTATCCAGTGAATACGACAGCAGTCAGATGGCTTTTATGTCTATGAATAAATGGAATCAACAGGCTGGTGGGCAGGTTATGAAAGCAGTGAGCCAAAGTGAAGCTAATGTGCATCCATTAACATTTCCTGGTGTTTAAGATTCCGACTCAGGAGTGTCTTAAGACAAGATGCTACAGATTTAAGTTAGTTTTTTCAAACCGGACTGAAGAACATTTTCTCTTTAATCATTTAATCGTCAGCTCAGCGATACTGACCTGGGGGCAGGGACTGTTTGAGCTTCTCAGCCTTCTCCTTGTCTGTGATGACCAGCGTGTACAGGTACCTGCTGCAGCGCACCTTGAACTTCACATTGTCCTTGTTCTTCTTGATCTTTACGGCTGCAGACAGGGAGAGACAAACTTTAATCCTGCAGCCGGCCACCATCGATCACCTCAGCATCCTCACTGAAGTCGGAGAAGAACTTTCATACATGTGTTACTCATGCAAAATAACAAGCGTATGCAGGAACTCCTCATTTAATAACATGATATGTGAGGTTAGCATCTGCATGTCAACTTTAAACTGGACAGCAGCAGCGGCGTCAGAGCTGAACTTACACTTAGCATCCTTCCTCCTGGCCGTCAGAAGGAAATCCTTGATTTCTTCTATCTTGCGAGGCTAAAGGACAAGAGCAGACATCTTGAGACGCAGATTCACTTAAAAATGAAGACACATAGGTGGGAGGGGAGGAGGATGTCAGTGGACCGGTGGAACTAGAGTTTCTGTGGAATAGAGCCGAAACCCAGCACTTGGTCCATCCTTGATCTTGCAAGCTTGTGAAATGCATCACCGGCACATCAGCCTGGGATGTTTGGACGTCTTGCTAACGGCTAAAGCATCTGAAAACCCGGCCGACATTAGAGGATATACCGCGGGTACGTCAGGGGAGGAGGAGCGACACTGAACATGCTCAACAGTTAAACCAGCTGGAGATGACTTATCATGAAGGAATACACGAGTTAAACTACGAGTCAGAAACAGCGAGGCCCAGTGGAGTTAGCCATTAGCATCAGGCTAATGCTAACGCACCGGGGCTAGTCACCTCACAGCTCGTTCACTGTTTCCTGTACCACAACAAACTGACAATAAACAGCGATGTTGGCTCAGTCACACCATAGTACACTGAAGTACAAGTACACGTTGAGTCTGAGGTATTTTCAGAGCGAGGCGGTTCTTACCATGCTGCCGGACTGAGCGCTGCGGAGGGAAAGGAAGATGGAGTCAGATTATCGGGTCAAAAAACAAGAGCAGAGACGCAATATTGACATCATCGTGTAGCTTCTGATGAGCGCTAATCAACGCCGAGAGAAAGGTGGAGGTGAACATTAGGATCAAACAAGATGGATGATGATAGAAAGCGTAGGTTTGTTTGTGTGAGAACGTGAAGCTCACTCACTCTGCCGCAGAGGGGATGAAGAGGGGCTGGACTTCCGGTTCGAAGGACATTTATACCAGTGTACGGCAGCCGCAGAGGGTCGAAGCTGAAACCAGAAAGCGAAGTACCCGGTGAAGACTTGATTATACGTGGATAATACTTCGTTTGTGTATCACCCACAGCTCTATGAGGGGTCCAAGCAGTAACAGCTGCGGAAACCCTATTCTATTGTTCGTGCTTCTTTGTTGTTATTATTATTATTGTTGTGCCACACTAAAAGTGATACTACACCATAGTTATTACGGACCCATTCATAACTTTTGTTAAGATTGGTGTGAAGATGATCTCTGCCAAGTTTCATCAACATTACACAAAATCTGTGGCACTAGTTCTACTTTTTAGTTTGTGCACATAATCAAATGGAGCCAAACTTCAAAGTGGAAAAAAAGGGAGTTGCCAGGTGCCTTTGATTTAGTATGAGCCACCTAATTATTGTTAGGCGTCCGATGTGAAGACAGTGAAATGACATGGGAGGAATGATGATGACATTGGGAAAGTTTTATGTACAATTTATATATTTCGAAATCACAACTCAATAGCATCTGCAATCCCATTGAAGACAGTTTCAACTGTAATTCAATTTCCATTCATTAATATACAACCAACCAAATGTATTTTCTCCAGCCACTCTTCCTAAAAACATACAACTTCCCAGGCTCAACATCACCTGATTGTTTGACAATGTAATTTTATAAACAATGAAATTGTGTTTGTGTTTAAATCACTTTGCAGTTAATCAGAGCCTGATGATGATGCATATCATGATGATGTGATTGATGATACCAATATTATGCAGAGAGAAATGTGCATGGGACGACTTGCAACATACCCTTAACGGGCCTGCTTGAACCCTGGTCATACCTGCTCGCAGGTCTAGTTATTATTATTACTATTATTATTGTTGTTGTTGCTGCTGCTGCTGCTGTTGCTGTTGTCAGGTCAAGTTTGACCTCTGATCTAGACTTAATGTAAATATGATATTGTAACAAGTAATCATACTTGTCTACAGGACCCTGAGACAGCAGTAGAATTACAATTGAAAACAGCTGGAATAAAACCAGACATGTAAAATTTATATTAGAGTGAGTTAATTATATATGAGAAGAAAGACGATGGATGTGTTTATGCTCCAGGTTAATCTCCGGGCCCAAGGTCAGGGCACAGAATCCAGACAGGGCGACTCCAGTTGATGAGGGAAGAAAGATAAGCAGCAGAATCAGACACTGTTTAATGCAAATTTAAAAATCGTCGGATTGTTGAAATGCTTTAATTTAAGTCGTGTTCGGTCTATCAGTGTATTTCTTCTCTTTCTCAGAGGCTGAACACCCAGTGGTGAATTTGTCTGAGCGAGCAGGCGTTTGGCATCTTATCCAGTTCAGGGCCGAGCATCGAGCTGAGGGAGACCTTTGCATTTTGATTTGATTGTTGCCTTGGAAAATTTATGAAATTTCATTCAACCCACAATTTGTTTTTCTGCAAAACTTGCTGTGTTGTGCTTCTGTGGAAATTACTCTGGCAGGTGTTTCCTTCAGTTCCAGACTAACTGCAAATTATGGCTGTTCACCCCCCTCCACCAAAAAAAAAAAAAAAAAGGAAAAGGAAGACAGATTTGCCGGCGAGCTTCTGGGGCTGCACACATTACCACCGCACCTGCTGACTTATGAGTTCAATTATCTTTACCGTCAGGATAGATAATCCAAACAGTGCCAAAATAATAAGCCTGTAAGTATATAAATGCTTCACACTGGAGAAAGTGTCATCTATTATCCAAACAGCCTGACACAAATATCTCCACATATTTCCACAAAGGCACAGAAACAAC
Organism: Pseudorhombus dupliciocellatus; assembly: GCA_016785235.1. Taxonomy (NCBI): domain Eukaryota; kingdom Metazoa; phylum Chordata; class Actinopteri; order Pleuronectiformes; family Paralichthyidae; genus Pseudorhombus; species Pseudorhombus dupliciocellatus. The sequence continues at coordinate 1,681,828 of JAFBJW010000040.1, forward strand.
AGACGAGTCTGCAGCTGAATGCAGGCTCTTTCCACGGAGATGCACATCGGCACGACGTTAACTCATAAACACAGGGAGCATCATGTCAGTTATTTCTAATTAACCCACCATCTCCTACCGTCTCCAACTAGAGTTCAATCAGAGGTTCCACAACCAACACGTTCCTCTCTGGGTTTTAAAACGTCAGCAGCTTCCTGTCCATCACAGCAAAAGGCAGAATGTGTTGTGTTTCAATAATGGTTCGGCATTTCAGATGACAAATAGAACCCCACCCCCTGATGTATGTTTTCATGTCTGTAGTTTTTTTTTGTGTTTGTTTACAGCCACCAATCATTTTCCTCGCCACCACCACAGCAGCTCTAATGATCAGTTTATCTCAGTGGGGCTTTTGTGTTTGTTGCTGCCCACAACATCAGTCTGTGCAGCAGGCATTCCGTCCAGCTCCCTGCTGCTGCTGGACGCCCGTCACCCGAGTGGGAGGAAACAGATCAGGAGGTCGCAGCCTCGCTCAAATCAAATCAGTTCATTGTTGAACAACTTTTTTGACAACATCCCTCAAATAAGCCACAGACTCCTGAGTCTCTCTGGTTCGGAGGACAGAAACAGTTCATGCTTTCAATTTATTCTCACCGACCACTTCATTAGGAACACCTGTAGACGTGTTGACTCCTGCAATCAGCTGGACGTGTTGCAGCAGCGCGGTGCACGGCGCCTGCAGCTGCAGGTCAGCAGCCTCAGGGCGTCAGGGCGGTGAAAAGACGGACTGATGTGAGTGATTCTGGAGCTGCTGCTGCCCTCCGGGACTCTCAGACATTTGCAGAGTTTACTCTGAGCAAGGTGAGTAAAAAACATCCGGTGAGCTGCAGCTCTGCAGGGGAAGAAAAACCTGGTTGATGAGAGGTCAGAGGAGAAGGGTCGGGACTGCACAGAGTTTAGAGAGAGAGAGAGAGAGAGAGAGAGAGAGAGGCAAGGGCTGTGTTAAGAGCAGAGACTGTGTTAGTGCTCTGGATACAAAGAGCTGAGCGAGTACACACTCAGGTAAATAAATGGGCAGTTATACTACATCGTTGCATTACATCAAAATGCCAGAGCCTGGAAACAGAAATCGAGATGGATGGAGTACGATAAGGGAGGATAAGTATGCTGTAAAAGACCATTTTGTATTTTAACCATTACAAAAATAATGTGAATAAGAAATCCTGATGATCCATGAAACGAGGATGCATCTGTTAGAACAGCATTAACTGATTTTCTTCTGCAGAGGATCCAGACAGGCTTTAACTTTCTAATTTATTTATCTACATGGGTTTGTGTGTGAGAGTCCATTCATTAAATGTATCATCTGTTTTCCAGTGTGTGTGTGTGTGTGTGTGTGTGTGTGTGTGCAGGGGGAGGATCAGCTCAGCCTCGTAGATTAACAACAAATGACCACGCTCGGTTTAACTAAAGCGCTTTTCCTCCAGGATGATCTTTATTCCATTTGAACACGATCCCCGGTGCCAAGCGACTGTAATAACAGCCCGATTCCAAATGTACACATATATATATATATATATATATATATATATATATATATATGTGTGTGTGTGTGTGTGTGTTTCACAGCTGCACTTCTGCATGCACTTCTGCATGCTGTTGGTAGAGGGCAGTGAGTAGCTGCTGACAGGCAGGCGAGGAGCGGCTCCTCCTCAGTGAGGACGGTGGGAGACGCTGTGTATCAAGGAATGGCTTTGACTCCTTTAACGTCTAATAAAAAGTCAAATATTAGACTGTATGAGATGCGCAGCTGGAATTGCCCATTCGACTCGTGCCCCGGAACAGTATGTTTGCTATTAACGCACCTCCCCTCACCAGTATGTCTGAGGTTTGATTCTATTTCAGGACTTGAAAAAATAAATGTACATCTCTGAACAGCCGATGACTCTACCAACCGTCGTCTCGCCTCTGAAAAAGAAATGGATTCAATAAACCTCGGCAGCTTTTCTTTTATTGACACGGCAGCGTTTGTTTGTGAATTCATTCTGCGCTGAAAACTCATTTGAAATCCTTTTCTTTTATTGGACACGGCCGACAAACAGAGAACGCTCTTGCCCTGAAACTAACTCTTTCTGCGTGAGGCTGGTAAATGGAATAAGACCGCGAACATTGAGGGGACGAGATGATCTCAGTTTGCATCGAGAGGAACAATCTCCTCCCTCACAGAAGCCTTTTAATGCAAACTATAGGCGCTGGAACCCAACAAAGGATCACCTGAAACCGTTTACTGAAGCGTCGATATTGGATCTACTTTACCGCTCGTAGAGGGTTTTCATGCACGTGGAGCGTGAGCGCAGCCTTGGTTGGCGAGGTCGACTTTCTTTTTATTGTGTAAAAGGATTAACTGCGTTGAAAAAAGTTATACTCACCGCGGGAAGCGACGTGCGGTGATAATGTGGGCTGAAATACAGAGGCTTAAAAGTGAATGTGAAACGAAATCGGTGCCACTGAAGTTGTGTCTGTCATTCGAGATGCAGGGGGGAGAGCTCTTCAGAGCTGCCTCTCCAGCTCCGCCGCGCTAATCTCCACCGTTATTGATCCGATGGATTCGTCAGGTATTGATCCCGCGAGCGGCCGCCTTATCAGAGGCAAACCTTAAGTACGCCCGCAGATGAGGGGAGATTGGCGGAATCTTAATGTCAGAGGAGAAGCAACTGTCGAGAAACTTTCTGTGGAGTCAGTCGCCGCAAATTACTGATCGTGCGAGCGGCTTTTAGTCGCCGTCGCCTTGATCCTAGACACGAACTCGGAGGGGTGTCCGCACATGCGTGTTCAGGTGAGCGGCGGTTATCTGTGTCCTCGCAGAGAGTGGCAGCAGGAGCTCAGGAGCTCAGAGCAGGTCTCGGAGCAGCTTTGCAGGAGAACAGGAGCGAGCTTGGCACTGGTGGAGGTTTTGCAGATTTAAATGTTGAGCTGGAGGCTCGTGTAGAGGAGGTCACCGTCTAAAAGATACACGTTCATCTTTGTTTCAGAAAACCCCCCAGTTACACAGGAATTCTTCGATGTGCCGCTAATTCCCTCCAGTCGGAGCATGTTGGCCCTCAGGCCGTCTCCACCTTCCTCCGCCCTGCAGGGCCTCAGGCAGACGCCGGTCCAGCCTTCACACGAATCACACAGAGAGACTCCACGCTGGATCAGTGAGGAACGTTGCTTGGAATCTAAGCCGGGTCGAAAGGGCGGAGCAGGAGCCAGGACGAAGACTGAAGTGATCTTTAACAAACCGCCATATTCCCACGACCCCCAAATCTGTCGAACCAGGGCTCAGGACCGACGTTTTCTACCGAATATTCACAGAGAAAAACACAACAAGAGTCAATGGAGCAACAGCTGATGTTGAGAATTTCCACTGCTCAAAATAATAGATGAGTGGAGAAGATGTATGTATTTATTCATCATCTCCTCAAGCTAAAATACTCCATTTGAATGTGATGCGCAGAGCGAGTGGGAGCAAACATGAGAGAACATTAGCCTGTAAACTCTGTGTCCTAGAGACGGTCTAAATGTGACTCGGACGAAAATAGTAGCAAACAAACCGAGCACCTCGGCCTCTGGTGGAGGGGGTGTGGACGCACATGTGCATGTATATGAATACTCAAAGACCGATAATAAATGCAGTATTTCAGAGCCCCAGGGTTGAACGAGGTGAATCACAGCTGGAGATTATTTTTTTTTCCCGTGGACACAGAATTTGAGATGAAAGTAATTTCACTTTTATGAAGACGAGTGAAGAGAATGAAACCAAAGACTTAATGGAAACAACCAGAAGAAATAAGGACGGAGGTGCAGCTGACTTTTATCGCTCCACATTTTTAACTCCCTCTTCAAATTAAAGACAGAAACCCAAGATGTGCAAAATAAATGTTGCATTTAACGACTTTGAAATAACTTCAACGCCCTGTTTTTCAGCCGAGTGCGTTTTGATGCAGATTCAGTGGAACCACGTCGAGCAGTTGAACTGTGGGAAATCTGCACGTCAGTACTGACCAGACGTGAAGCGCCTGCATCTTTGCGCTGCCGCGCAGCAGCTTTCCACCGGGCTGATTTTAAGGCAGTTCAGTTTTTCGCTGCTGAGACAAATCTCTTGTTCTCTTTGGTTGTAAGAAAATCACAGCCTCAGTGGAGGCAGCTGCCCAGCTTGTACAGCAGCTGTTCCATTTAAGGAATCATTAAATAGAAGTGAGAGGGCCGAGGCTTCAACCTTCCTTTTAGTTCCAATGCACAGAGAGTGGAACGGCTGGTTTTGGCAAATTAAAATGGCAGCTTCTCCCTGGGTCTGTTCGGCTCAGCATCCAGCACCTGGGGAGGGAGGGCATGTTTCCTCTGGACCACGACTGAGACCTCTGCTGCTCACCCCCCCCCCTCCTGAGTCAGTCCTGGCTGACAGCAGGTCCACATTAACCAGCTAACGTGCTCTGGACTCAGCAGGGCAGAGCTGCTCCTCCGGTAACACTGGAGCAGCTGCTGTGTGAACTGGTGCTCGGTAACACACAATAAATACTATGGTACTTTAAAAAAAACAAAAAAAAAAACAAACTGCTTCCATTCCTTATGACCCTTTAAACCAAATAAGGTCACGAGAGGAACCCAAACGCTGCTCTCCGCCCTCCACGGCGCCCTCACCTGGCGCCGCCGCAACACCGGTTCCATTCGGTGAATCGGCGTATTCCATAGCTGCAGAATGTCTCCAGTATATCTCCCTAACGCTGCTCATTACTGCTGGATCATTACTTCCTCTAATGCCATGTACCTCCCAGCTGCTCTTTGTCACTGGTAATTAGGTGATGATCTGTACCAAAAGATATTAAGACGAATTCTAAGGGCAGTGGGTGGAATCACAGATCGAGCGGTGAAACCACCACCGGGGGAACGTTCGGACAGAAAGGGCTGCGGCTCCATTCTTGAAATGTCAAAAGACGGTGCGCCGACGCTGGCCATTACGTGCGCCGAGAATATTGCTTTATAGAAGGTGTATTGAAATTTCCACCTCCTCCTCTGGCGCCACTGAATATTTATCCAACCTCTACGCAGACGCTGCAGCTGGAGGAGATATTTATGGGGTCTATTTATCCGTTTTTTTTGTATCGCGGGCATTCAGCGGCTGCCAGCGTGCAAACACATTCCTCTCGCTGAGAAATCTATTGACGCAGCTCAACCACCAATTTTCAGCATTTCTAATAGCGAGCAGCCTTAATACCAGACATTAGGGAGAAGCATTTAGAGGTTGAACCTCCTCAATCGGCCCTTAAAGATCTCTGAAGAGCGATGACAACCTTTTCGCGGCGTTACCGACCTAATCTTGACCTTCGAGCTGGGAGCTGCTTTCTCAAGGCAACGTGGGTGAGGCGCTCCTGCGCACCCTCGTGCCCGCGGAGCCAAGTAGGAGCAGAGCGCTGAAACAGCAGCATTCAGACCCCGAAGCTCTGTCCAACCTTCACCCGACCACACAAAGAAGTTCTGCACAGAGCAGCGCGTTCCTCTGCTTCCTGCTCCACGAGGACGGTGGCATTTGTCTCCGGAGCCAATAGGTCCTGCGATAATGGCGTACGCTCATTTTCCTCCTGATACAGTCGTTCTGCTTCTGGTGTCCGAGCAAAAAAAAAGATTTCCACGCTGAGAGAACAGCCAGAGCCAGTCGGAGCACGAGCAGGTTTCATCTGAGTGGAAACGTTTAAAAGGTCTGAGCGTTAAATCAATAACACATTTTCACACATTAGAAACCGAACTTTGAGCATTTCTACAGGAAAGTAACCTAAGCTCTAAAGTACTCGCTCCTGAATTGTCTTGAGTTCTATAGCTATAATATGCATTGGAGCGTTTTGATGTCATTGTTTTCAAACAGCCAGTATTTTCCGTTTTGCTTCGTGCCTTTTATTGTGATTCATGTCCTTTATTGTTCGGCAGCTCTTAAGTGTCGTAAGTCGTAGAGCGTGAAGCCTTTTTAGCGCACATTTGGGATTCAGTGGAACTCCCGGTGAAGTGTAAGACGGCGATGAAATACAGGGAGGTGTGGAAAGATGAGAATAGCAAACCGAGCAGGAGAGTTCAAAGGGAATAATATTAAAAAGAAATGTTATTAATCTCTGTGGGGAAATGAGGTCACTACCAACATGTTTAATGGGATTCAAGAGGGAGACAGCAGCGAACCAAGCGTTCCCCATGTTTAAAATCCAGGCTCGGACCCCAGGATGGCGGCATGGTGCGACGCCAGAACGTCCCCCCTCCAGGAGCCGAGGCTGGTGAGTGTGTCGGTGGCGCGCGTTGGCCCACGTGATTAAAAAGTGTCAAATCGCCGCCAGCGCGTGGGTGGCGTGTCGATGCAGCGCACCTCGGCGCGTTCATCGTGACACAATAGATTCGGATTTGTCACAACAGTGTGAGATGAGGTCGGGGTGATGTTCGTTAATTACCGCTGCGCGTCTATATATGGAAGCATTCTACTTGATTTCGACGTGGAGCTTCAGGATGTGAGCGGTCGTGCTCTGCAGAGACGTGCGTACGTGCGGTCGTCAGGGTTCAGGCGCGGCTCGCGGTTCATTCTGACACCAGATGGAGACGAAGCTCTCCTGGTCTTCTTCTTTTCAATTAGCCTCATAAGGGAAACCTGCCTTATAATGAAATCACAACACTGTTAATCAGAGCGCCGCTCGGCAGCGCACGTAGCCGCGCCGACAGTCCTGCTCGTGATTATTTTCTTCTTATGGCACGAATGAAAGAAAATGGGACGTTGTGTGAAAACAGAAATTATCCAGCGTCATGAACTTTTATGTCAACATTTAATTTACACTTAACGATGCGTGGCACATGTTATTGTGAAGCTGGAAAACAGACTGCACGTCCGGCAAAAGACTGTTCCCACTGTCGTTTATCTCTGTATTATTCAACCTTGGGATTTTCCTGAGACCCTTATTGCTGATTTACTGGAGAGCCTGGCACATTGTGCTCGGAATGATGAGCAGGAAGCCGCGGCCCGCAGAGCGCCGCCACTCTTTCCATTAGTGCGCTAATAAAGCATCAGGACCCACATTCAGAGGTGCGGACACGTGACTGCCGGGCGTCGAAATCCTCATTCTCTGCCGAGCGCGTCGGCCGAACCGTATGGTAATTTTTTACGAGGTTCTATTTTCCACTGGCGCCGCGTTAGATTGCGTTTATATTGTGCGATATTGTACAGGAAGTTGTGTCATTGTGTCCAACCCCTCTGCGTGGAGGAGGAAATGTTGCTGTGTGTGTGTGTGTGTCACTGCTCATGCTAAACTCTGCATGTGTGTTCGTGACTGATCAACATGTGATAAATATTAATGTGCACAGTAAGGTCGCGGTCGCTCGCAGCGCCGCGTGGACGTCACTATGCAGTGAACCGAGCGGGTGCTTGGAAGACGCACTGTAACTCTGCGTTCACCAATTACCCACAAAACCCCTCTTTGTGGAACTGACCGCAGCGACCCGCGCGATGAGCATGAATAATGAATCATCCCACAGAGGCTGAGAACACCGGGCCAGGGAGCGGGCGGGTGGGCCCTGGTGGCCACCTCTGTGTGTGGCGTCCCTGCCCCCCAGCGTAAGCACGCCGTTTGAGTTGAGCAGCCGGGTCTCGTTTCACCGACTGATTCTCACCTGCAGCCCCCGGAGCGTCTTTCAACCGGATCGACGGTCATCAGCTCCTCCTCTGCTAATATCGAGCTGCGTCTTGTGTTCATGTGAGTGTTTTACAATCCCTCGCCGCCGTCCGCCTCCAACTGAGCGGCGTCTTTTATCTTCTCACGGTGTAATAAAGGATCCCGTTGAAGCGGTTAAATGTTATTTAGCATGATCGCACAGCGACGTGGATCGAGGCTCCTGGCCTCTACCCCGACCATTACGCTGTCGCTGTAATGGCTGGTGAGGAATTGGCAAATGCGCAAACGCTAAACGCGGCGCGCGAGAAGCGAGGCGCCGTGCCAAGTCTCGGCAAACAGCATCCTCACGCGCACAACTTTTTTTTATGCTATCAGGGGCTGACACTTAAACTGGTGGCATTTCCCAGCTGCCTTCATTTTATGCACAATAACATGAGTGAGCGAGTGCAGTATTTTTTGGTGAGGAGGAAGTGATGGATGATGGGAGAGCAGGCGGAGGTGGAGAAGCCTCTGAGCCGTGGCGGCGGGATTAATGCCCTTGTTAGTTACTCTCTGACTTAATGCTACAACACAAAAGAAAAACATACCATCTGGAGCTAATGTCCCCCTGCGTCCAGGCTCCTCGTGGCTTCGTCACCGACGGCGAATGAAGACGCCGTTAAGGCAGTGGATTGTTAAAGACCAGAGAAGTTTCTCTGCGAGTAAGACAAGATTTTTTTTTTTTTTTGAGGTGGTTAGAGATTTCCAAGGTGATTCAAAAGCCATTAGCGGAACGATTCTTGCAGGTAATTCACCAGGTAGTCATTCAAAGCCCAGTTAGAATGAAGGGCTGAAGAAATGACTGTTATTAGATGAAGATACAGCAAATTGCCCGAGTGAGAAAGCTCCCCCCCAATTCTCCTGCCTGAGCTGAATCGCTGCCATTTCAAGAGATGGACTTTCATTTCTTTCAGGCACCAAATCGCAGAATTATGCATACAATTTTTTTTTTTAAAACGCCCCTCTTATTTGTCATGGAATTAAGATTAAACAAAAATTATTACTTTTCAATATATTACATTCCATCTGTTGGTGTCCGTGACCTTGGAACAGATTCAACATCACTCGTCTAAGAATTAAGACAAACTTTATAAATGAAGAAGAAAACAGAAACTTTGCTGCGCGGCAGAAACTGGAAAAAAAAAAACTGATAGCTGATCTCTGGGAAGCCATTATCCCGGTGTCATTCAGGGGCGCTTGTCGAGCTGTGCACTGTGTGCATGTCTAATGTATATTTGTACTCTACATTGACCACAAACTCTGCCTCTGTTTCAAATTATAATCGTGATGTAAATCTATTTCCATTCATGGCTTATTGGCTCCCATCTTTCATTCCAAGCTCCATTATTCTCTGGAGATTGCGTCTCGGTGTTGGATGATGGGAGTTCGCCTGCAGATCTGTGCACCAAATTCAGCAGAGAGGACGGGAAGTTGGGACACAGATGATCCTGTATCCATGCCACAGCCCGGCGTCATGGTCGTTACTCCTCACGTGGACTCATTGCTTCACCTGAGATGGACGTGTGTGTTAATGAGATAATCATCCGGGACCGGGCTAATTGATGAGACAAATGGACGAGCACACCTTGACAGCCCGAGAGGTCTAAATTATACGGCCAATTTAAAACAACATTTTGAATCAGTCATGCTGCCAAGAAGTTTCCACCGGCTCTCTGGGCTTAATTGGTGGAATTCAAAGAGCATATTGGCTGTTTGAATATTTCTGTCAAAGCTCCCCGGGAGGACACCGCTGTACTTTGTCCTTCCCTGGCAGATCGGAGAGGGGAGCTGATAAAATTCACACAACGTGCCTTTGCAAAGCACTTCCAGACATCCGTCTTGGTAGATTTCAGGGGCTCGGAGGTTCAGTCGGTTTGTCTGAGCCTCGTATCACAGCCAGGTCTGTTCTCCAGGCGGCGGTGACACGTGAACCCCAGCGCAGAGGTGGGCAACGTGCTGGGTTTTTATTTGACGGCAGCCAAGTCTTCGCCGCCACGTTCATCACAAAGGTGCAGTTTGACCTGGACCTGCAGATGTGGACGGCGTCATCCACCACCGAAGAGAAACTGGGAAGAAATAAGTGGAACGTTTCTCACATTCAACCGGCTTTCATCTTTTTCCTTCCCTTTAGCTTTGATGTGGGCAAGATGATGATCAGTCCGGTCCCTTCCTCACGACGCAACAACTGATCAGACGCAAGATCCTCATTTAAACAATTCTCCAAATGATATATTTGGTTCCTTTTAGGCAACTGGAGTCACTATTCTAACCCGCAATGCATATTGTGTCAAATTTAAGTTTTATTAATTCCTTCCAGTGCGGCAAACAAAAATGTATTTTACCCAAACCTGAGTCCAGGCAAATTGATGTATAGAATAGAACAGAATAAAATACAATAATGATTATAATTTATAGAACAGAATGCTTTCATTGTCATTATAGATAAGCCCCTTTAATGGTCAGGGCGAGCTGAGTGTCGTCATCCTAAAACTCGAGCACAAGGTTACTGAAGGTTTCAAGTAGGAAACACTCGTCTCAACACCTCTTTCTCCTCATGTCCGGGTCCTGTTGGGACCAGATGCTCTCTCGTCGGCGCCGTGGTCCTTATATTTGGCTGTGACCTATTTAAGACGAGAGAGAGAATCATCCGCAGGATGTTTCCTCTCATCGTTCTAATTCTCTTTGGTGCTTTAGGACGAAGTGTACACGCGTGACGTTAAGATGTTAAGCAGCAGGCGGCCGACCGTGGCCCCCTCATTATAGCAGTTCAACACCTCCGCGGCTCGAGGAAATGACGTCCCCGTGTCTGAGTTAGGGGTCGTGTGAGACGGGATTTTGTAGAAATATAAAAGACAAAAGAGGAAGCGGTGGCTTATGTGAATATCACTGTGAGAAATGACTGGTTTTGGGCCATGAGAGATAGCGCTGGAGTGATTCCCTTCAGACTTCAGGCATTTATTAATGTCCCAGTCCAGGTTTTCTCTGAGGGACGCATGACCGAAGACAAGCCCCTGCTTTCATCTCCCAGTTAATGAGAAAAGGCCAGATAACCGCTGAGCCCCTCTGGGCTTGTGCAGAGATATAGAGGCCCGGTTCTTGGTGTAATCTCCTAACATGCCACGCTCCGCTGCCCTGGGATCCAGGACCACTTCAATAAGTCAATATATAGACATTTAAACATCATGTACAAGACATGTGTTTGCTCTTGTGACCTAGATCAGATGTTCCTCTACAAGGCTTTGTTTCCTGAGGACGTTCACGCTTCCCTTCCCCTCACACTTTCAGTCTTTCACTCCACACGGCTCCTAATGGCTCCTGTGTTTTCTCAAGAGTCTTCAAACGTACCATATGATCAATTCAGCTAATTAAAGACAAAGGGACATGGAAAAAAAATCTAACCCAGAGATTCAGGGGGTAGGGGCAGGGGTAAATGGAGTCAGTTTCCCTCTCTCTCTCTCTCCGGCACCAGGAGGAGCATGTGGCTCCATCACTGAAATGCAGACATCAATATCAATTATCAACTTTCCGACCCCGGCCGTCCCGTCCTTCCACTCCCCCTCCTCTATTCCTCCGTTTCCAGTGCTGGCTGCCATTAGCGCTCCTCTGTAATTGCATTAAGACTGACAAAGGAGAAATACATGTGCAAAATGCATGTTCCATTTCTTCACATCTGCAGGTAATTGAATTTTAATTGTTAAACAGAAAGGGCGAGCGGGCATTTTTTTTAAAAAAAGAGGAGATGGAGAGACAGTGTTGTTATTACACTGGCCTTCACGTTAACCACCGCACGTCCTAATAACCTGTCTGAAAGCATATTTATGAGATAAGAATCCGTTTAATCCTTTTTTAATCCCACACTGGGGAAATCTGTGGAGCTGCGGCGGCTACAAGAGCAGAGGCAGGAGCGTCGGTAAAATATGAAAATTAAGAGAAGTAATTAAAACAAGTAGAGCAGAAACAGGAGAAGTAAGAAAATAAACAAACGAGGAAAAAAGATTCAGAGCTACATTACAGAGCACATTTTGTTTTGAAACCAGAAGATGACGTTTCACACAGTTCACGCCCGCCTACACCCATTGGATGGTTCTAGCTGTCAATCACACTGCATCCTTCACCCATATTCAAGCAGGGCAGGGGGGCGTTGCCCTCTGCTGGCCATTGGAGACAACACAAGTCACTTCCACATTGGCTTCGCTTCCCAGACCCACAGTTCTGTCTTCGCTTGGTGGGGATGGAGCGGCGCCGTCGCCCAGAAACACACACGTGGCTGACGCACGATTACAACCCATCATACCGACGCAGGCCTGACTCAGCGTAAACTGGCAACAAGCTCATTCGCTGTTCTGTGCTGTAAGGGAAAAATCCACAAGACAGATCAAACCCTCAGATTGTTCTGTAGCAACAAACCGAAGCTGAAGGAGAGCTGGAAAACAAATGTGTTGCCGGGCATCAGGAGTGATGGGGGGGGTCAAAGCCTGTGTCACCGAGCGCCGACACACATACACACACACATCATTAGTTTGTTGTGATTAGACTTCAGACGTTTGAGGGGGGACTGGGTCTGCGCTCAAACGTGGAGCAATATATGAAGAAGGAATGAATAATAGAGTAAGAGAGCTTTGTTTCTCCATCATTGATTCAAACGGCTTCGTTTAGGGCAGCTGGCACTTCTCGGTGAGCTTTAAGGTTTAATTTGAGAGGCTCAACTGTTGAAGCATATGGCTTTGCATTCTTTGTTTTGATACTTCATCAGCCTAATTCATCAGCGTGTCTGCCATCGTCCAATCTAAACGTGTAACTCTAGTAAAGAACTTTAATTTACTTTATGTCATAATGATTCGTCCTCGCTGGCTTCAACCTGATCTAGTTTGGTGCTGGTTTGCTCATTAACAGCCTTTAGTTCTGTTTGGATCAAATCAACCTCAACCTCACCTTTGTTGTTTTGCTTCTCTTAACACTTCCACCTGTTTTATTTTGGTAGCATCACTCTGGTTGCCACTCCTGGTCACTTGATTAAAACTCACCTGTCACCTGATTGCCCCTGTGTTTCTGGCCAGGAAACCCCTTTCATCCCCAGAGGTGGATGGTCTCAGTCACTTCCTGGTTGAGGAGCATGCTCCCTCATGGTCTCCTGTGGATAGATCCAGCGTGGTGTTTGGACACTCATCTGTTTTTGAGACTTTTTGAGATTTTTGTGCTTGAAGTTTTGGACTGAATCTGGACTCCTGGTCCTCTCGGATTTATAGTTGTTTGGACGGCTCATTCCACTGTTGGACGTTTGTCGGCTTCACCTCCCTGTAAGTTGATTTCCTGTTTGTTAATTAGACCACTCATTGTGTGTGTGTGTGTGTGTGTGTGTGAAACGTGTGTGGTTGTCGTGTTGTCGAGACGCACAGTATGTCATGTATAGAAATGGAAATATAGACGATCCGTCTCTGCTGCATCACATCGACTATGGAGAGTCATTTAGTTGAACTGAAAATAATCAGCACGAGTTTTTCTGTTGTTGTTCTTGTAGTGGCGGTAATGAAGTGGTGCTAGATCAGGCATCGACTCTTTATTGGCTCGTCTTGGCAGTGTTTTGGTTTGTGGAGCACGGGGCAGAAGCACTTCATCAGGCACTTCCTGTTTTAATATCGATGACACGTTTATCCGCATTGAGAGAAAAAAGTTGCGTCGTCTCACGTTAACCTTTCTCACGGCGGTCCGGAGCGAACGCCGTCAGGTAAAGATGATCGGCTCGGTCATAGCCGCTGTCAAACCAAAGCGAAGCCTCTAATATCGCCTCATTTTCAGCAGTGATTAGTTACGGCGAGCGAACCTGGCTCCAGAACCAGCACGTTTCCTGTGAGCCCGACGCACTTCCCTCCGCTGATCTCATTAAAATAAAGCTCTGAGATTTACCCAAGAAGAGTGAGCGTGAGACCACTATTTCATCACCGGGGTGGGTCTCTTATCGGCAGAGAACTGACCCTGGAGGACCACGGCTCGGCTTCAGCTGTGGCCACTGATATCTCAAAGCTCCAATTGGATTAGGGACGTTAAACTATTGGAATTGAAATGGCTGGAATAGAGTAGCTATGAAAAAGGTTGTATTTCTCAAAAGGCATTAGCCTGGCCCACGGGGGAGGCGGGAGTGTGCTGCCAGTGTGTGGAGGAGATGAGAGAGGAGGGAGGGTGGGGGGGGGGGCACTCGTCTGCGACGCCATTGTCGTCCAGGTAGCACAGATCAAACCCAGCAATCCCCATAGAGCTCCAGAGAAAGTGCTTTCCCCCGGAGGCAATCTGAGGCGGCCCTAAAAGAGAGGGATGGCATATGGCCTTTTGAAGATAGCTGTTTGAGATTACAGCATATCCTGAATCGGGGCGCGCTGAGAGGGGTTAAACTGCAAGTATGCTGGCAGCCGACAGGACGGCAGATAAGGGGCGAGGCGGAATCTGAAAGCACACCGCAGAGAATGAGCATAGACTTGTTTAGATATCGATCTGCGGCGTTGCCGAGGGGGTCGGGGCAGAGATGTATTCAAGGACTGACGAGAATTAAATAATGATGACAAAAAAAAAAAAAAAAAAAAAAGAAGTCAAGCCGCCTCCTACTTCCTGTGAAATCTGATGAATTTCCTTGACACCGCTGTGACACGCTTTCCTCCGCGTAGACGCTAATTTTCCATCTGGGCTAATTTCCTGCTCCATTATTGTGTGTGCTTTGCCCTGCTTGATTGAGGAGGATATAAAAACAATCCAATACACTAAAAGCGTAATTTACGATGGCGTGGAGGTGCGCTGTCGTGTGTGTGTGTGTGTGTGTGTGTGTGTGTGTATTGGCGCTCGCTCTCATCGAGCAGTGTTTCTGACAGCTGTTCCCTGCAGCAGCCTGGGGAGTTGGCCACCGCTGCGATACCATTTTATCTTCCAGAGATCTGAGTAATAGCAAAGCGGCTTCATTGTACGCTAAGGGGTCTGATATAAAGAGGCACCTTACTTGACCGAGACTTATTACCGCTCTATTTGTGAAGTGATGTCGCGGTGATATTTCATCTGATAAAATGGCAATTTCAATAAGAGACTTCGCCGGCGTTTGGCCCCCGTGGGCTTTGGCTTGAGTAGGAGGGATATATTTCACAGGGGAGGGCTTGATGAAATGAGGTGTGTGCATTCGCAAAAGTGAGATAAAATTGTCCTCTGTCCAACCCCCCCACCTGTCCCCCTTCAGCCATTTTGCCAGGGCGTTTTAAGGAGTTTGCTCCCTTTGCGTTTGAGGCACCGTCACAGAAGTGGAGCGGTCTGCGTTTGGCGTCCCATCCGCTTTCGGCTCACGTGCGCGGGAAGCTAGTGGTGGTCGAGGTGGTGCGCCCCGGCAGAGGAGGGAGGGCGAGCCCAAAAATTAAGATGACAGCAGTGACGAGGCTCAACGCCGAACAGATCTGTCCCGCTGATGCGAGCTTAACAAGCCGTGCAGGCTCCGTCTCCGCGAGACGGGAGCGTGCGCACGCTTGTGCATGTTTGACGCAGCGTACGACATGTGGGCCTGTTGACAAGATCATGGAGACTCAGTGTCAGGCTTGACAGCTGATTGCAGGCTGGAGTAAACACCTGGCATCACGCTTGTCTGCAGCCGAGGTGACTCACTGCACATGCACATCAGCCCAAATGTCAAGGCGTAAAAAACTGTGTCTGCAGTAAACCAGGGCATGTGGGACTTATTCTCTTTCCTTTTTTCTTTTTGGCTGCCTCAAGCCTTTCGCTTAAGTCCAAAAGTTTGTTTTCCGGAATTAAAAGCAGCTTGCCCCCCCCCCCCCCTCCATCAATAAGGCCTTCATATATACCACCAACAGGAGGTTTATACATAACACTCAGCTGCTTCTTTTTTTATCATTATTTCATTTGTTTAATTGTATTTGGCTATTTCAACTGTGTAATATTATACATATACTTATATATTGTGACCATTTCACGTCTGTTTAATTTAACAGGTTTATGGCTGTATGTTTATGCGTTCAGCTCACTGTTGCAGTGGTTTGAACCGTGCATCACCTTGTTTGGGTTAATTACTGAGGTGGAGGGAAAGCTTGCTTGCACTTGCTCTTCTGTGACTGGACGACGTACGTTCTTCTGGTTTTGTGTTTTCTCGCCTCATTGAGATTAATAACGTGAAAATAGAGGGAGGGAAGAGTATCCTGGAAAATTGCCTCTTCCACTTAAACAAGATATGAAGAAACCCCCCCCCACTTTTTTTTACCTTCCCTCAACAGATGTGGATTTCTTTTAATCACAAACCTTCCGTCAGCAGAGAATCGTCCTCAAAATATCTTTACTCAAATAAATGGTCTGAATTTCTGCCCGGGGTGGAAAGTGGAAACTGAGACAGTGGACTACTAATTAAAAGTCGGTCCCTGTTTTCTGCAGTGTGCTCTCAGGACATAACACAATGCAAAAAAAAAAAAAAAACTAACAAAAATACCCCAAGTGAAGTAGTAATTACTGCAAGTATAGCAGAGGATGTTTGTGACATAACTCAAGTTCTTGCCGGAGCCTTTAAGGGCCAACTTCTTACATTGTGCCCCAAGCCTTCAGAAGACAGAAGTGTGTGCTTCCCAGGCTGCTGCATGCCAACTATGTTAGCCACGGTTTGAACAGGTTTTTATTAAACTCGATTATCTTATCTGGAGGGGGGGGAGAAGTGACGAAGTTTCAGTCTACAGTCTGAAACCTTTCACATGCTCAATATAAATAATATATAAATCCTGAGCATGATCTGAAGATGAGCCTATAATGAGCCTTTCGTTGAGTTTATTTGTGCTAGCTGGATATTGTGTAAATGTTCCAGTCACGTGTCTTCACCTTGGGTTTTGGCAGTGTCGTTGTTTAAGTGTCGGAGTGTCAGAGCTCCGGCAGCCAAGCGCTGGGGAAACTCGGCGCTCTCTTTTGCGGTAACTGCAAATATATCGGGTCAAACATCAATTCAAAGCTGTTTACTTGCAAATTCAAGAGACGCTCGGCAAAGGAAGCCGCTGTGACACTTCTGAGAGTTAATTATTCCCTGGTTGTAAAACAGCAGTACTAATGGTGGGGGTGAAGTTTTACTTGGCTTCACAGCAATTATTTGCTAAAATACCAGCAGTGAAATGCTCCGTTTGTCATGTCGATTGGTTCTTCACTGAAGGATGTTGCGTGGGAAAATTAATAGGAAAGTTACGGATGATGGTTTTTCAGAAACTGTGGGGATTTCAGAGTCTCCTGACAAGCCCGTCTAATTTCCCAGCTCTTACTATTTGCAATCGGACAACAAGTGCACGGAGGCCGATTTGCAGGAGCTGCTTTGAGTGTTTGACGAGCTGCTGCACACTGCATGTGCTTCATGTGCAACGCCGGTTCACGCCTCCGGATGCAACATATTTTCCTCCCGTGGGTGTTTTCAAAAGATGCTGGAGCATTAATTAAAGGAAAGAATGGCAAGGAAATGAACGGAAGTAGAAAAGTTGGGATCTAAGTGAGGCGAAGGTCACGACTCGGGGAGGGCATCGCCTCAGAGGAGACGGTGGAAATAAACCCAATAGATCTTATCACCGATGCATTGTCTTGTCTTTCATTGTGATAGGGAAAAAAATCACGTCAGGGATAAACACTGTATGAATTTTTAAGCGGCGCCTCTCCTTATTTCTATTCCATCTTATTTTTGCCTCCGCTCAAAATGACCTCCAGTAATCTTCGGAGGTGAATATCTCCATTTCCCTGGAACTAAAATATGAAAGGGGATTGTGGGGCCTACCAGGGGAGCGGCAGCACAGGTGTTGAATATTACAGTATGTGTATTACATTAGGGCTCGGCAGTTTGAACGATGTGGCTGGAAATGTTAAAAGCAGCACCGGTCTGAACGGTAAAGGCCGGCCCGGCTGTGAACAGAACGCAGCAAAGGGAAATGCAGACGGAACGCATTAAAACAGATTGCTAAACTGATGAATGAATATTTGATCAGGGAAGAAATTGCATCCCTGTGAAGGTGTTTCAGCTGACTCCAGCAAGTTCCCTCCTGTGCAGCAATTTCCATTTTTACCATTATGTAAACCAGACGCTGGTTTTGTCCAAAGTTATTCAGTATCATGTCATTATTATTATTATGAGGCTTCAGCAAAACAATACGGGCAGGTTGTCTGGATTGACTCCCTGCTCCTCCACTCAAAAGCGCAGGAGGAATATTTCATATATTTAATTTGACAAAAGTCTTAGATCATACACCCTGGGCCTAGAAGGCTCCATATCTCCTAACTTCTAAGTACATAAAGTAAAACAGTTGTTCAGCAGCAGACAGAAGACACTAATTAAAATGACAGTTTGACTCGGTATCGGCCGGCTGTGCTCAGGTGAGGCGCTGAAGAGATGACCTCTCCTCCAGGAGTGGAAATGTAATTTCACGGCCTGTTAGACGCTGAACTCCAGGAGTAAACAGAGAGGTGGCGGAGCTCCTGTTTGACCACAGCGGCTCTCCAGTGGTGTCCCTGCCGGTCCTTCACAGTGAATCCTCCCGGACCCGACGGCTCGGAGAGCGTAAACACTGAGGCAGCGGTTCGGATTTATCATAAAAGCCACAGCTAATCGTAGTTGTATCGACGGGGTTCGCATGTTGCTTTAAATCTCTGGAATCTCGAGTTTAATCAGTAGATCTAACTTATGTACTTTTACCGTGAGATGTACTCTCCATGAGTTCACTCGCAGTACTGCAGTGTACCGCTGCTCCCACTCCATTTATTATGTATGGATTTAACAGAGATACAGACCAATGCATACTCAATGGATTTTAAAGATAGGGGTACCACCTGAAGATTGGCCGGCCTTGTAAAAAATTCAGTGTGGCTGTGAAAGTAGAATAGAGGCAAAGAGAAATTCAGAGCCTGTAATGAGTCTCTGAAGACATCAGAGGAGAAAACAGTGGAATGAGAAAAACAACAGATATTCACGTTTCATCTCACACGCTTTCCATCAGAATTGGAAAATTAATCATTGAGTAGTTTTTTTTTTTTTTTTTTTTTCCAAATGATGGACAATGATATCTTTTCAAGTTAAAGAAATTAAATAATTCACAGAGTTGAACCCTTTACTTGTTCTCCCAGGAAAGGCCCACTTCACGCCGACAGCTGAGCAGAAGAGACAAGCCCATCACAGTCAAATAGGTTCTGGCAAATAAACTCCTGAACGTACCTGCGCTATCTCCCAACTCAGATGGGAAAACATACAGATATGGATTATTGCCTTCATTCGTATTCTCTTTTTAAATAGAAAACAAGGAAGGTAGATTAGAATTGATTTAATAAAAAAAAAAAAAAAAAAAAAGAAGAAGAATAAAAAGAAAGAGTCACTGCTTTTTCAACAGGCAGATATTGAGCGATAACGCAACAAGCTGAGTGCACCCACGAAGACAAAGACGAAGGAGAATGAGGCAAAGTCAAAGGGTCCAGACAGGCAGAAGTCTGAGACAAATAAAAAACCTCGTCACAAATTAGAAAAGAAAGTCATTATGGTGTATAATCGTCTGTTTGTCTTCTCCTATATTTCATTTAATCACTCTGAGAAATACTTTGCCACTGTTCTCTTGGCACACGTACGGACAGGAGGCTCGAACGAACCGTGATTTTTCACGTATCGATTCAGCCTTTCCAAACGACGGCCCATTATTAATCCCATTACGGAGGTCAGTGTCTGGCCCTGACACCAGTTAATGTGGCACTTGTTCCAGTTCACAAGTGTTTAAGAGGCTGCTTTTATGACCGAGGGGTCAATCATGACCCTTCACCGGGTGATCCCAGCTCGGTTAATGGTTCGCTACCAATTATCTCCAAAGCCAATTAAAAAAAGGCCACTGGTGTATTTTAGCACCCTCGTATTAGACGTGTTTCCACTCGGGCCGGGCATTTTCTCAAATGTGCAATTCAAGGTTTTTGTTCATTTAAAAAAAAAAAAAAAAAAAAAAGTTGTTCCACATCATTTGTGGGTTTGCTGGTGATTAAGGGTTTTATTACTTTCATGAATCATCAGTAGAAGCTGCAGTGTCTTTGCTTCACGAGTTCCTTCTGAACTCATTAAAACAAGCAGAGTTATTTTTGGTTGGGTTGGGTTCAGTTACTTATTTCTGCAGCCCATTCAGCAACCGTGCTTCCAGATGATATCGATATGTCACCGAACGGAACCCAGGAAGTACTGGACACCACACAGGTGTACTTTTCTCTCCGTCTCCATGTCTCCATTCTCTTCCCTCCTCACGCCGCTCCTCTGAACACCCGTGACCCCGAGTGTGGCGAGAGGTGACAGAGATCAGGGACAACCAAAGGACTGGCTGCTATTAATTCTTCCCAGCAACCTTCACAATTGTTGGTCGAGACGGCCGTTTAATTACACGAACCCTGAGCCAGCGGCGAGCGTGCCCTCCTCAGCCCTCTGCTTTGGAGCTGTCTCACTACGCCTTCATTAGAGCCACAGAGAGAAAGTGTTCGGGAGAGTTCGATTCAGGTTTTTATTCCTCCGCTCTTTGCCTCCTCTTTTCATTTTTTTTCCCTCAGTGTGGCGAGCACAATCCTCCCCAGAACAAAACCCCCAACATGTCAGGCGAGGTTATGGATGGCCAGTGTGATGTAGGTTTAATTTTGAAAAGAAACTCGGGAGCATTGTTCGCTCTCAGCGCTGACTTGCAGCGTGCCGGAGGGAGGGACTCTGGAGCTGAGAATGAGTTGTTGTGTGCACCAAGGATAGACGGTGTGAGAGCTGCAGAGGTCACGGAGAAGCACGGAGGCTGCTGGGTTGAAATATCATCGCACTAACCTTTCTGAGCGGAGAATTAACTGCCTATTCACCGCTAACGCTAAATAAATAAAGAACGCTGAATAACAGGAGTCAACGACAGAGGCAGCTGTTCCGGTTCATGTCAAGATACAACTCAATGTGGAAAAACTTTATTTGCTCGTACTGTGTAGTTTGGCCTTCGTGCACTTCTGCCAGCATGGAGGAGGTGGGGCTGCAATTATTAGAGTCACATTTCGGAGCCGCCACTCGTATTTACGCGACTGATTAGAAAATAGCGGCGGGGTGAGAGTGGTGGAGTCTCTCCCCCGCTCTCACGCAAATAACCGGGAAGGTCGTAAACCTGCATTAGATGAATCAGACCCTTTTAGAAAATCCCCCCGCAGGTGGAAATGGTTTAACAAGTGCTCCTTCATCCCGTCCGTCTTTCCTCGCTCCCTCTCCATCCGCTCTTTTGCCGGCCCCTCTCTCAATAGCTGTCCCTTCACCGCGGGTAATCACAGAGCAGCGGGTGCGTGGTCAGTAAAAGGCGCGGCCCGCCACTTCTGGGGAAGGCACATGATCCATTAGCCGAGCGCAGGGCTCGACAGTTCATTCCTCTCTCCCATTCGTCTTTGCCCAAAGCTCCTGTGTTGCCCCCGTCTCACTCTGAGCCACACGTGTTCTCTTGGTTCAGCGTTGACGCAGGGAAATAAAAGGCCTCTCCAAAACTGGATTTAAAATTTTGAATATATATATAATTTTTTTTTTACATACTTGAATAAAACCTTTTTAACCTCACCGAGAGAGTTTCAATAAAATAGAGATCAGCTGCCTTGAATTCAATTAAGGGAAGAGTGAGGAATTTTTCATACACTCTTACTCCACGAGTTAATTCGACTGTCCCGCTAAGAGGTGCCACCTAATTGCTCCTGCAGAGTTTGTTTAATTTTCATGTCCTTTGAAACAGATGGTGGAGAAAAAGAATCAACAAATCCCACAAGGAAAAAAAAAAAAAAAAAAAAAAAAAAAAATCCCACAATTCCTGCTGTTCGCACTCGACAATTATACTCTCAGCCGTCTGTGCTGCCGTCACTCATCGGCCTGCATCCGTCAGTGACTCATGAGTCCCGTGGGTGGGGGCTCCTTCTACCACGGAAAAAAGAGAATAAAAAAAAAAAAGAAAAAAAAAAGAAAAAAGAGTTAATCCCTGTAACGACCTTGCCTAAAACCAATAGGTGAATCCATTTACCAGGAAAGACGGGGGAGGGAAAACAAGCCGGCAGCTTCCTGTCACATCCCTCGGTTAACTCCTCCTGTCTCGTTTAATCAGGTGCGCCGTCGGCGCCGATCAATAACCCCTCTGCAGGTAGAGGACCTCGGGACCACAGGTTACACCCCCATCAGACTGCTGTCGCTGGTTACCGACCCGGAGCTTCGCTTCAGGACTGACTCTGGGCTTGTTTCAGAAACCAAAAGAAATCCCCAGTTTTATTCTACGTGTTTGGAGTTTTACCAGTGACTCAGCCAGTCGGCCATTTTTACCTGCCACAGTTTGTTTTGGCTGCTTGTGCTGCATCATGATTATTTATTGGTGTTTGAGGCATAAAGTAAATTAAACTTTAATGCATTACCGCAACCATCAATAATCCATATTTCCATCTGCAGCAGCTCCCATGATCCCACGCTGCTTCACGATGTCATCAAACTGGGCCCTTTGTTATTGTTGTGATTGAGGGACCCCGTCACGCCTCAGTGTGCATGTTGCATTTTTAATTCGCAGGAGAAAACAAAAGATAAAATACAAACATACGCAGGAAAGTGCCAAGACACTGTGGGGGCCCTGAGGTAAAAAAAAAAAAAAGAGCAGGGAGGGGGCCAGATATGGAATTAAGCAGACCACAAACACCGGGCGTCTCCCTCCTCCATGAGATAATATGGAAGATCTGAAATGAAAATACGCACTTCAGCATTTCAAAATAATCCAGTGGAAAGGATTGTAGCTGTGCTCACGAGATAATTTCCTATTTTAGCCACAGCTCAGATGATACATGTTGATAACAGCAGGAGGAAACATCACGTCCTGACGCTGCCCTCGACCCTCACACAAGTCTGGAGATTGATTTCATGTGGAGCTGAGCAGTAAAAGAGCCAATAATTGTTTTTCATGTAGTGAGTGATGACCTCATTGCATATATTCATGCGATTTATGCATAAATGCATGTGTATGACTGTATGTGCATGTATATGTATGACTCTCCGCGAGATGTGACCGGGGGAAATTACGGCTGTTGCTGTGCTTTCATCGTTTCTGCACAGTCGCCCGTCTTTCTGCCTCTTTCTTGTTTCTCTTGCCAACCTGAGCAGAACAAATCAATCCGGCTGACCCTAATCTAAAAGTGTGACACGAGGATTAATAACTTTCCTCACACGGAATATGCACAACTCTCCGTCAGCCGGAGGAACGAGTTGCAGTCTGATTGAAATAACATATGAGGAGCGTTTTTAATGACTGGGTCAAGGACAGAATAGAACAATAAAAGACCTGCCCTCCTTACTCTGGCTCGTGTTTACAAGACTCTACATTAGAAATTACAAGAAAGGAAAAGGCTGTGATTTTTTTTTTTTTTTTTTTACAGACTTGATTCAAGTGCAACGTTGAAAGCCACAGTGATTAGTTGATTATCACCTTTTCCTGTTTCCACGCTCAGAAGAGGGTGTGTTTGATGGCCATTGAGGGTGACGTGAAGCTGCTCGTTTTAAAATGAAACAACTTCTATTGCAGTGCTTCAGGAAAACCATTAAAAACAGTTTATTCATTCAAAAGTATTGAAGTAATCTCCGATACTCCACACCACTGACGTTTGGCATAATTGAGAGCGAGAGATTCCTCCGTCTCAGCTCAGTCAGTCAGCATTAGCATACTCATTTACTGCGGCCTACAGCCGTCTATGGCCGCCGCCTCTCTGACCCCCCCCCCTGCACCTCGCCACCTCTTTCAAAGAGGGTTATCAGAACGGAAAAGAAAGCCGTTATGACACATTATCTCAATATTATCACGGAGTCTGAGCGAATAAGTGCGCCTTATTAATCAAGGTGGAAAAAGGTGAGGAGCTGCCAGGTGGAGTTAAATGCCACCGTCAGTCTCGTTATGAGTCACTTTCGACTTCAAAAGCAAATTCCGGCAGAAGCTCGTCACCGTCTTTATGGAGGCGCCAGGGTCCCGGTGGGAGTCGGAGCCCTCCAGAGACGCGCAGAGACTTTAGTGGTCGACAGAGAGCACATACACTCCTGAACATAATGAGCCCATTAATTCTGAGTCTGAATAAGGAGATACTGACGCGTGTACGGGAAGTGTTGGCATCATTTTTACGTGTGGGCATGTGTGCATAATAATGATCCTGCATCCGAGCGTTCATACATTCTTGCATCGCCCACCAGGGATGTCAAACGAGGTGCGGCAGGTAGATAAACCCGCCGCCGCCCAGCGAGAAATATATTATTCTCTATAAGACTGCTTTAAAGAAAAGGGAAAGAAAGCTTTGAATTCCCTGCTCGCTTTTCATGAATAAATGATGAGGTGTGTGTGAATGAATCCGTGTCCTTTCTCCGTGTCCTTTCTAAAGTTCGCTAAATGGCAGACACGGCGGTGTGTTCCCATCGCTGAGCTAGGTGCCGCTAATCTGATGGTGTTACACTACCTGGGCTGAGCTGTTCGCTGTATCTCCTTGTTACAAAGGCGTCTTCGGCAGAGACGATAGCCTAAAGGTCCAGTATCAAACTGGGCCGGCAGCTACAGCAGCAAGTAGAAACCGTGGCGCTAGATAGTCGCCAATAATCCCTCTTCCTGCTCGCTGGGCCTCGATTTGTGGCCGCCTTTTCTTCCCCGCTGTAAACAATCTGCGGAATTGCCGCCCTGCATCATCCCGACATTGTGTTCATGTTTGCGAAACAAAGGTTGCTCGCTCGCATTCCTCACCGAGCTTTAAAATCTGTCACTGCCTTCTGTATTCACATTTTATAGTTCCCATTTGTGGCCGTACGAGCGCTCGCTTCCCACATCTAATTGAGTCGGTCACTGTCATTAAATACTTAGGCAGCTCAGGGGGCAAATTAGCTGGCGGACATCTTTCAGAAAAAGGGAAAGGAGGACATCCAGGACATGTCTCCCAGCTTCACAGAGCAGACTCGTGGGAAACCTTACCAAAGGCTGGTACCAGTCACGGCTCACGCCGAGCCCAGTCGCGCAAAGTCAGAGCCACGAGCGGAGGAGAGAAAGGCGACTCGCTCAATGAGAGTCTGGGGCAAAGATAAGAGAAGAATTAGCAGTTAATTTGTGGAGAAATTAATCCGTTTTCAGCATGAATCAGAACCCTAACTCCGTGGCATTGTTCAAGGCGGTGCGAGCGCCTATCTCATGTCCCCAGATATTTGCAGGTCACTGCAGAGGAGAGGATTTCAATTTGGTCATTTATGTTGGATCAGGAGAGGAGAGGCACAAAAGAAGGCTTTGTTCCGGCGAGGAGTTCACTGGAAATGGCACATATCATCTCAGGAGACTTTTCACAGCTAGCAACATGCGCTGAGGCCCACGTGCCTTTTCTCATTTGCTTTTCATGAAGGGAAACTTGAAGGCCACACAACAGCAAGAAACGAACAAATCGTAATTGCCACCGGCTCCATTTGATTTTGAGCATTTAATCGCAGATCATTAATGTGGTGCCATTTAAAAAGCCTCCGCATCCCTGGAATGAAGAGAAGGTGACATTTAAAAAGCCCCTAGTTCTCCCCCAGCCCCAAATATTTTACCAGCTCCTCAAATTAAATCACTTGATGACTTGCCTTTGGATACGAGCCGCACAACATAACAGTACCAGAGAATTTTGTGAACCGATTAACCACCAGGCAAGGTTATGCAAAAGCACCATCGGCTCGTGTGAGACTAAAGACTTTAAAATGACTCTGCAGAAGACCGGTTAATATTACTGTGTGTGTGTGTGTGTCCTTTTGAATTAGAAACAGCTCTGCCACCTGATCGACATTCTCCGCAGGCCGAGCTGAGACCTCTCACCTACATTAAACTATACATTCAGAGGTGCTTCATACATTGTAAGTATTCCTCTTGTCTTCAGACGGGAGAGAAGCGATATAAGGACGGGGGATTCGAGAAATTTGAGAAGGCGCTGACCTCTGCTCCTCAATGTCACAGCTCAGAGCCGAGCCTCTTCCAGCTCTCTCACAGACGGAATCGAGAAGACGTCCGCCCTGTGTGCCGCAGCCTTCTTGCCAAGGCGCCGGAACAAGATGGCACGAGCTGCTGTTGCTGTGACTTTTATACTCGTGCCCATGACTGAGTAATAGCTGCGTGCCGCGCCGGTGACAGCTGTTGACAGTGTGAGGCGTGGGGGAAGGAATGGGAATGAATGCATTTGAGAAAGAGAGCGTCCCCCACTGTCTAAGGTATGGACAGTACTTCATTTGGTCCTGGTCCAGTAGAAAAACACACAGGTGCTGTCAGTGAGTGCAATGCTTTCACGCAGCGTCCTCTCAAACACCAGGAACGGAGTTAATGTAATTACATCACACAACAAATCAGGAGAGTTTATGTCAAGGCCAGAAGCTGATTCAGTCCCTGATAAGATGGCGGTGGGAAATGAGAGGTCGGAAGGTCGCTGTCAATGTTTGTCTGAGTCGAGCGGCCCGCTCTTCAAGCTCGGCTATTCATTCCATGAGCTCTGGTAACTTGGCAACCCAGTCGATATGTCCCAGTCAGCACTGGTCATTAGCATACCTTGGTTGCTTTGAAAACCAAAACGGATGATTTTCGCAGTGGAGGCTGGTTTAACTGGCCGCACTCAGAACTTCGGCTCGATGGTTTTTTTTCACATTAACTCAAAATGCTGCATTGGATATTTTCCCCTCTTTAGAAATAAATCAAATTCAGCACCGTCTCTTTCTACATGTAACGGATTCAAGGCTGGAAAGTTGGCGTGTGACCTGATGGCGGCAGGTAAGCTCCCTGCAGAGAGCCCGCCACGCGGCTGTTTGCAAAGGGAGTAAGGTTAGAGCCCACACGCAAACAAGCCAAAGGGTTGAACCATGCTACGGCATATTTTACTACTGTTTCCTTTCAGAGCAGTGAAACGACCCATCTTCCTCCACCTGATGACGAAGACGAATCATAGGTTTTGTTACAGATGAGCAACTTTTCTGTGACATTAAGGAACAAAAGCAGGAAGTAGAAAGAGTCATCAGATTTACTCTCACTTTCTTAATTTATCTCTTTCTCCGATATTTTCAACTGTGGGTGAATATAAATGTAGAATGCAGCGTGTGGCCTCCATGAACGTGTCACCCTGTGCAATGGCGTGACTTTAACGGCCACTGAATGGAGCTCCACAGCACAATGGAATCAAACCCAACCCGGCTTTGGCTCCACAGTCGATGCTGAGCAGCAGCAGCAGCAGCATCGCTTCATTGCTGATTTGGGGTTTTTCATGGGACCTTTTCTTTTGAAAGTATGACAGGAAATATTCCACCGGCGTCATCCTTTACTGTAATGGCAGAAAAACGTGGAACAAAAACAAATGAACAATGGCGCGTCTGAAAGACTGAGTACACAAACACGCACCCTCCACACGGGCGGCCACGGCAATAAAACAAAAGGGGCACGAATCCATTATCCTCCATTATCGGAGAACTTTTCCCACTCATCAATTCTCCTCCTCTGTCAATGCTGCATGACAATGAGTTGTGTTCTCTCTATTAGCGAACAAAACACACAAAAGCCGTAGCATGCAAAGGCATTAAAATTAATTCATGGCACCTGCTTCCAGTGACATTGAGCCTCCGTCGGCTTGCTGCGCTGGATTAAATAGAATTGATGGCAACGCATGAAGGAAAGAAATAACAATGCAACATACATGCAGAGGCCACGCAGCCCATTTGCTTGATTTACTTGTTCCTTTCATAAAACCTTTCGACGGGGTTTAATTAGCGTGTGTTTTGCACCGTTTTTCATGTTTAAAAGGTGATGAATTGTATAATTAAGGGGCTCACAATGTAAATCAATGGGGCAGAAAGGGAGAAGGTAATTAACCAGAGCTCTGGCTGGCATCACTGTGTTCCAACTTCCATGGGAGGCGAGGCACCCCCCGCCATGCCCACGCACTGGCTGACTGCCTTGATGATGGAGATGTGGACACACAGCGACGCCCCCCGAAGAGGAAACTAATGTGCAGCTTATTGTCAGGTGAAAACAAAGAACTGCAATAACACGCAGCTCCATCACAGACACATTCTGCAGGCACTGACGGTTCAAGGTCTAAACGAATCCAGCGGCATCCCCGTCTCAGCTGAATGTTTGGGCGTGGAGCGGCCCGGTGCAGAGGCCACGCCCCTCCAAACCTGTTGGTGTAAACAGCAGCTTATTAGATGAGTTGTTCAGATGGCTGCGACTGGCTCGACGGGCCACTGGTCGACGTAATATGAGCGACTGATGTTCAGCAGTGACATCACCCTCTCTGGTGCCCAAATGTTAACATTATTCATAACGGTGCCCGTTCGTCATCCGGCATGATGAGAAGATTCCTCCCTCGTCCTGCTGGGCTCATATTTCCATCCTTAAACCGCATCTGCCTTTCAAATCAAACTTGCCTTTTCTCAACTCTCGGAGGATTTATGACATTTTAAAGCGATGAACAGCTGCAAACTCTGATGTGACAGACCTCATTTGCAGTCTCGGTCCCAGCGCGCGACACTCAAACCCTCAGGTGTTCTGCTACTTGAGCAGCCAAAGATAAAGCCCCTTCTCTCTTTTTTATTATTATTATTTTTTTTTGGGAGGCCGACCGTCCCAGAGTTGCCCGGGATTGCCAGCGCTGCCGGCGACGGTGCAGATGTGTGGTAATTGAGTTTGGAATGGGCTGTTTGAGGTGGAGCTGTTGCTGTGCGGCTCAGTCATAGCTATCCTCCCAATTTTCTCTCTCTGAGGAGTCCTCGCCTCAGGGGGTGGTGCAAGTGAGTGGACTATGGCGGAGTGTTATTGTTGCATGGAGTTACAGACGACACGGCGGCCTCTCACTGAGACACTCCTGCTGCATTGTAACCGACTGGGCTAACGATTAGCTGCAGGCCCTCACAGTTCCCTGCTTTGGTTTTTAAAACATAGGCGACACCTTAATTTTAGTATTGTGTTTGAATTAATAGTTATATAACACTGATCGTTTCTCTCTGTGTGGATTAAAATTATCTGAACTAATTTATGGAACTTAAATCATTTAAAAAGATCCTTATTAATACATTCAGAGGACTCATACAGGACTAAATATTACGATAAACAATAACTAAAACAATGTGTTGATTCAACAACATGGAAGAAATATATGATTGAACATATCAAAGTAAATAAAAAGCCATTCAGATTGTAAAACACTTCATTGAAAGCGGGGATTGAGAGATGGATTATAAGTTTAGCTTTATTTATTTTCAGTTCCATTGTCTCAGAGCATAACGGCTGACGCAGCTCCCCCAAACGAGAGAAGAACAGAGGATCTGACGGGCCTGAGTCATAAACCCTCAAGCCTCTCTGACAGGTCACAAGTGTCGTACTTTATAAGCGAACGCAAGGATTTTAGAATCAATAGGAAAATGAACAGGAACTCTGAGGCAGGCGTAATGTGTCCCAGTCAGCACACGTGCAGCAGGAGCGTGTATTAGCTGCAGCTGATTTGTGGTGTTTTTTGTTAGAACAGAAAAAGACTATTGCCGTAGGAATATTTCTGGGGTTTTGTTTGAAACCTGCCTGAACGGTTTGGTTCTGTCTCGGCCCATCAATGGGAAACAAAACCATTCCTTTCATATGTTACTGAGCAGAACTAACTTGATCATTGATTTGCAGACGTGAGTCATAATTTAAGTAGAAGTCTCAGCTTGAAGCATTAGCTGCCATTTTCCTTATGATTCATGGCTATTAAACTGTTGCCTTTCCCACACCGAGGAGTGAATGCTGCAAAGAGCAAAGCCAATTACTAAAAAATATCAAGCTGGAAAAACAAATTGAAGCCATCACCAAGCATGGAGCTCGAAGGACGCTGCGGCTTCCTGTTGCTGAAAGAGGTGTGCGATTTCATAAGAAAGAGGCGAGGATAATTGCCAGTAAACGGACGACGACACAACGAGATTAAACCTTTTTTTAGAGCGGAGGATAATGTTATTTACCTGAGTTTATCACCTAAACCACCCACCTTGTTATCTTTTTATACTCTGAGCCTCCACCCAGACACTCACTGTAGAACAGCTTGAAAAGACATTGCAGAAGGTACAGACGGATACAAAACATCAAATGAGTGGAGTGGAACAAAACAAGCAACTATTTCCAGTCGGCATCTGGCTTGAACCGTGTCATAAGTGTGAAAACGTAATTGGTTCACTTTATTCTTCCAAAAGCAAGGCGTAATTTGTCCCGCAGTTAAAATCGTCGAGGGCAAAGCTCAGAACTTTGTGTAAATTAGATTTGTGTGTGTGTGTGTTAGCTCCGGGGGAATTAAATAAGGCTGTTGATGGAAGTGGCACAGGAGGAGACGAGGATGTGAGAGGAACCAGCCAGCATTTCTTAGAGGGGTTACAATTTAGAGGATGGAGCAGATGGATGGCCGACAATGAGCCGCTGTAATCAGTTCAGAGAGAGCGTCCATCATGAATGTGTCTGAGAGCGAGAGGGCTGGCAACGGATTAAAAAAAAAAAAGAAAACTACACCAAAGGCTTCGTTCAGCTTTTCCATCTTTTCTATTTGAATTACTGCAACGGGTGAAAATATCCCTTGAAATATATAATACCCGGAGTCTTCTCACATTTGCAGCGACGATGGCAGGATAGCCCGCGGTGATGTCGGTCGACGACTTTGTCCAACGCTGAATTTCATACCACGGCTCGGTCCTCAGAAAGCTGCTGCACAGACGCTCTCACTCACTCCAGAGACGATGCTGTGTCATGATTTGACTGATGTCATTGCCTCGAGACAGTTGAACCTTCCCCTCTGTCCTTCACGTGCTTTTAAGACCCTGAAACACGCCACCTTGTGTCTGTACCTTTGGTAAACAGTAATCGTGTGGAATTGCCAAATGAGTTTGTCTGAGAATATCACTGATTAAAGAGGCTTGAGGAAGCATCTCTGCAGTGGATGTGTCTGCGACTCTGTCGTCGCCACCTGCTACGTTCTTTAAAGACGATAAGCCTGATGAGAAATAAAATCTGCGTGTAATGTTCCGCTGTAATCCCTCTATGCTCAGGCTTCGGGTCTCTTCAGCGTCCTTCCCCGTCTCCTGCGTCTTTTCTTTGCTCGGCCTCCTCTGGCTCAGGACTAGAGGAAGGCTAGAGCGCGAACATGTTTCCATCTGAACGGGATTCTGTGGTAGCTGCTGTGGATGCGCTCCTGTATGAAATACTGCTGCAGCACTGGGACCAGACAGAAGTTGACTGCTCAGTTTGGACTGTAGCACAGTGGCCGCGGCCTCCAGGGCACCCCTGACCTTTCAGGGAAGAGTTAAACAGACCAACAAAACTATTCCATTACTCTGATTAATTGACTTTGAATGCTTTCACAGAATTGGCTATAGGGCGAAAATGGCACTCTTTGCTGGCACAGGGCACTCAGATGATTGGAGTTAAAGCCAAGACATAAATGGTTTCTTGTACATTGATGAAGCAAAGGTCATCAGACTATATCATGGTTCTGGGAAGGCTACAAATATTTATTATAGACGTATCGTATAAAGCGATCATTTGGATCAAAACTAAAGAACACACTGTAGTGTTAACAATGAAATTCAAGTATGCATGTTAGGCACTGGGCCTGCTGTCCCTACCCTGGTGAGTGCAGATATATATTTAACCACAGCTACATTTAAAGGAGCATAGAGAAAAGAGAGAGATCATAATGGCTCATTAAATCTGACCTCTGCCCTTTCAGAAAGTTAGAAAATTGAAAGTTTGCTCCAAAGGGAGACCCATAAAGAACTGGATGTCAAGTGCGAGGAGAGAATGCACGAGTGACGGGATGACAGAGGAGCAAATGTGGAACAGAGGAAGGTGGAGAGAGAGAGAGAGAGAGAGAGGGAGGGCCCTGGAAGACTAATGTCTTCAGTTACCCTGTGTTTTAGATGGTATTCACAGCGTGGCCCTGCATTCATCATGCCACTGCTGCTGCGGCGCTGTCACTGCGACGCATCAGGTAATGGCGCAGGGGGCTGCAGAGGCATAAAGGTATGGAGAGGGGGAGCGAAAGAGCAAATATGTGCTGGCAAATGACAAACAATGGATCTGAAAGATAGAGGAATGTGTAGAGTGAAGGGGGATGAGGTGAGGTACCAGCTTCACGGGGGGGCATTGTGGGGTCTTCCATCTCTGAGATTCGAGTCATTAACTCTGCGCTGTTTCCACCGGGTCCCCGGGGACCAGGCGCCAGGCGAGGGAATGAGACAGGAACCTGTTGGAGGAGGTGAAGAACTGGGAGACGCTTCTGTACACATCACAGAGTGTCTGCGTCAGAGCCGCCACCGAGTGTCGTTATGGTATGGCCGATGAGTCATGATGTTCTAACTCGCACTGTCACTAGCGCTGAGGCTCGGGGACTGGGAGACGTTGAGCAAACTCCGCTGATTAGCATTAAGGATGTAGCCGTTTCTGAGCTGTCTAGACTTGCAGAGAAGCGCTAGCAGTCTCACGCAGACTCTCCCGTCATGTAACTCTCAGGTTGGGAGGAGGAGGAATAAAATGAAATTTAATGGAGGAGGAGGCGGCATGTATTTCTCAGCCATGTGAAGAATTAAAACATGTTGTAAAACCCTGCTTTTACTGCAGCTGGTTTTTCCATGCAACCATTAAACACCCACTTGGTTTTACGAAGGGTTTTATCCATTCCTCTGGGGCGTCACACAGGTGCCATTGGTGTTGCGTACATCGCCGTCCCGTAAGATGCTAACGTGCCTATAGCTTCAGTTTCTGTTCGCATTACTGCTCCACTCAGCGAGGCGGGACGCCATCACAGGGGCTGCTGGGGGACTCCCGACAGTTTGGATTTGATTGACGGAACCTCTCTCTCCTAACGACCGCAGCGCAGCTCACACGCCGAGCCTCGGTGGGGCAGTCAGACGCGTTCTGCAAACATGAAGTGACTGTATGCTGTCACTCATCTGAGGAACGATACGACTCATATCAAACAGAGGCGGCGGCGTTCGCGGACAAGAGGAGCTCGGCAGCATTAGGACCCCATTTGATTCTCACCGTGATTGTCTCCACGCTCCATCATACGTGACCTGCGGCGACCGTTATTTGCCACACCGTCTGTGCGTTCCTCGTGGGTTGAGCCCCCCTCCAGAACGCAACATATCATTTTCAACACAAAACAACACAGCATATGCAGAATACATCAATTGCGCCAGAGCAGCTGCTGCATGGTTGTTTCAGCTGTGACTGTTTGGATGTCCGTGTGGCTCCATTTTAATAATTGAATTTCATTTCTATCTCTGGCGCTTTCTGGTTTACTTACAGCCCGTTGATGCTGCAGTTCTCCAACTTAACGCGATGCATGCCGGTTAGAATTTCTGTCCTACTTCCTCCAAACCTGCAAAACTTCAGGTGACTTTAAATGATGGTGTTAGCGAGCCGGCTGCACTCGCACTGGGTGGCGTGTAGCTGCGCTCCACCAGCTGCAGCGCCTTGGGGTCGCCTCAGGGACTTCTGAAAATGTCATAAATAGAATAATGATAAGAGTAGCATCTACCGCTTATCTCTTAAATAAAAAAACACATTTATACGTCCGTTCGTTCTCGTGTGCCTTATTTAATGTTTCTAATGTGGGGAAGATGAAGAAGGTTTCTCTGCATGGTTGATTTTTCGGTAGCTGCTCTCAGTCAACTTTTTGTTCATTTCCAAACGTTTTCATCTCCAAAGAGACAAGCTGAGTTCGGCCGTCATTTCACTGACGCTACGAGAATTAGAAAGGGTCAGATTTGACATTTGCATTTTTTTTTCTTCCTCCCTCAAGTCAAACGCAGTCTCATCGCCAGTGTGACCGGTGAATTGTGTGCCGACATAAATCCTCGTTTCCAGCTACAGTTTATTTCTGCCCCTCGCTTGACGGTTTGTTAACGATCGCTAACGGCAGAGCAGCTGATGATACCGAACGAGCAGCGTTCACGTAGCATGAGCAGGGCGACGCTGCAGGGTCAAACAGTTATCAACCGACTTGTTCAATTAACTGTCAGGAAATGTACTTGGTAATTGTCATTTGTCGTTAATTGCTCCACATATCATTTGTCAGCCTTTAATTTCATGCAGCCAAAAAAAAAAAAAAAAGAGCCTTGAGCCGGGGAAATAAAAAGACAAACTAGTAAAACGCATGAGAGCTGATGACTTTGGTATTTTTTAGACTGAGCCGTGCAGCTTTTGTTTTCTCGTGGTTTTGTTGTGGACAACATTTAAAAGGGCCGTTCAAAGGGAAACAGAATTGGAGTTTCAGTTTAGTTTCCTCTCTGCTGATTATTATGCTGGTCTCATAAATCACAATGGCCCTCATGAGCTTTCCTCAGTTTGGGCTTATTGCCACCTCCCAAAATACCAGTTTCAATTACTGCCATTTAAATTGCCCAGTGACCAACGCTGCTCTTTCTTCATCTCACCCTTCAACTCGTGAAAATTATCCCCAGATTGCCTCTGGATCTGTCGAAGATTAGAGAGAAACAGCAATTTGACTTCAACATTTGTATTTTTCTTCATTATTCCTCAGCGGGAATGAAACTAAACACCTCGTCTCACTCAAACAGAAATCTGCCGCATTTCCTTTAGAACAAACTTTTTTTTTTTTCTTGATGAACCTCGTTGCCGGCCATCGATTTAACGAGGCTGACACACAGGAAACACAGTGAACACAAATAGAACGGAGCATGGGAGGATCAGACTCGTTGGCTGGAGCCTGAATATTGAATGATACCAGATTTAGCCTGTTTATTCACACAGTGCTTACCTTGTGCATAATGTGCATTTGTAATGAAGGTGTATGAAAACCCACTCCACAAACCCTCGGGGGAACAACAGCTGATGGAGAGCGGATGAAACAAACAATGTTGGTGTTTGGAGTCACATTCAAACGCACATGCATCACACCTGAGAGAAACACACACACACACACGGCCCCTTCTCCTTATCTGCTCTGCTCCTGTTTGTTTTTTCATGCCGTGCTTGAGATGCACGTCCACCTCACTGCGGCTGCGGTGAATCTTAAACTGTGTCCGAGGGAGCAAGAGGAGCCATTAACCCCCCCCCTCCCACCAAATCCACCTGGCTGGCGTGCAGGGAGTGAAGTAGTTGTGTAGTCTGACAGTGTGTGTGTGTGTGTGTGTGTGTGTGTGTTATATTTCTTGCTACAACTTCCCTGTGCCCTGACAGCTCCAGAGATTAAGCTTTGAGTAAAAGTAAAGTAAAGTAAAGTAAAAGATGCTTTTTATTTTTGCACCCGTGGTATCTCTGCTGCTCGGTCCACAGTCAGTGGTCTCAGCTGTTGATGCCAGAAAATATGCTCAAATGTCGGAAATAGTTAAAAGAGAAACAGTGATTCAAACCTGTTTCCGCATTGGTTACGTGCCGGCGTTCGCCGCAGCTCCAGCGTCGCAGGGTTCATGATTTTCAAGTTACATCATTTTTTTTTTTTTTTTGAAAGCACTTTGAGTGTGGAGAGCCAGCAGGGCCAGCAGGCCGGGAATATGTACCGGCACATTAGCGGCTACAAGTGGAGTCCAGAGTTTGTGCTGCATCATGTTTATGCACCACTCAGGTTTTCGTACCACGGGTACCGTCTGGTTCCAGACGATTGGGAAAGGCTCCGCACTCTTTAATGTCTCTCTTCTGTCCTCTGTTCCCGTTCATGTCCTTAACTCGTGGCTGAAGTGTTATTGTAGCCGCACAGCATTTTAAACTACATCATACTGTTAATGTCTCTGTATGTTTTTATATTGCCTTCAGGTTAGGGGTCAGTTGGGACCAGGCTTTGGTCTCCATGAGGTCCACTGGTCCTGACAGGATCTGTGTTTATCCAAAAAAAAAAAGGACTGAAGACACGGGTGCAGACAGGCTCACAGTAGCAGGATACTAATACTGTCTGTGTGTGTGGGTGCAGCAGAGGCTCAGGGGCTGTGTGTGTGTGTGTGTGTGTGGATGTATAAGGTGGTAAACTGTTACATGAGTTTTTCTCTCTGTCGGATGGCAGCAGCTCTCATCAGAGGGTTGCGACTGCGGCGCCGTAATGGGGTCGCAGTAGATGTGCAGGACAGGCAGGGGCTCTTATTTCACCGGCGGAGAGATGGAATGCGCAGGGCGGCGGGTGGAGGAGGCCGCAGAAGGGTCTGAATAATGAATTCTCCCTCTCCTACCTGTCTGCCGTGCCTGCCGCCCCTCTCTCCCCAACAACACTCCACTTGGATATTAAAAGATGTCATGGGTGCCGCGGTGTCACAGCAGGGCCGGTGGTAATGATAACCGGGACGGCGCATAGCAGAAGTGAAGCAGATGAGGAGTGACAGAAAGATATTATAAGCCAAGAGTTTCAGCGTGGGCTTGCCAAACATGGCGAGTACTGATTTGTACAATTAGGTCG
Organism: Pseudorhombus dupliciocellatus; assembly: GCA_016785235.1. Classification (NCBI taxonomy): domain Eukaryota; kingdom Metazoa; phylum Chordata; class Actinopteri; order Pleuronectiformes; family Paralichthyidae; genus Pseudorhombus; species Pseudorhombus dupliciocellatus. The sequence continues at coordinate 1,717,938 of JAFBJW010000040.1, forward strand.
TGTTTTTCTTTTTCTTTTTATTATATCTTACTCTGGGAGTGACAGGATGGACCGTGATCGTAGGCGTTTGGGAAGAAAACTCCTGAGGATAGTTTGGACAGAGGGAGAGCAGAGGAACTGACGAATGAACGAATGAGGAGTCTTTCACCCGAAGCAGAATCTGTTCAGCCGCCTCCCTCTGAAAGCGACGCCGCTCTCCGCATTCTAAACGGATTCGTGTTAGGAGGTGACAGGAGTATGGCAGACGTATATATGTTAAGTGGGCATGAATTAATGATTTTAGAGGAGCTTCAGAGCATAAAAACAAATTATTTCTGGAAAACAAACGCACAGCGGTGCATTACTTTAGTGTTTTCCTACCGATGATAGGAGCAACCACGGGTCCTGCAGCCTGCAGGTTCTATAGCATCTGACCGGAGAGGAGACATTTCATCATCCTTTCCGAACTCAGATAATTACTGCGTGCGAGTGTGTCAGCGTGAGGCGGGACATGGTGGATGCTGTCACGCAGGAATGTGAGTACAAGGCTGTGGCACATCATTAGTCCAGCAGCCAGGTTCACTGGGTGTAGCGCCGGGCTGGATTCCTCCATTATTTACTGACACGCTGACACTCTGGTTTGTTGGTAACACTACATGGCCTCCGATCAGGGCGCGGCAAGGTGAACGCAGGTGGCGCAGCGCGATGGTTACCCATTCAAAACACTGCTGGCTCGGCCAATCAACCGAGACACAACCGATACAGACACTTGTGAGGACACAGTCGTCCTCAGCTCAGCTGCAGCGGTCTTATTTGCCCTCTCTGTTATCTTTGTTTTCCTTGTTTTCATAAACCGGCAGTCCCCGGTGAGGACGCGTGGCCCCGCTGCGAGGGGCTCCACTTCTCTGACAGAGCAAATTAAGCGGAGATGACAGACGAAAGGCCAAATGGTTCCAGAACGGCGCGAAGGAAAGTGCTGTTAATGAAAGACCCTCGTGTGAGAATGGCGGAATCTCGGTGGCAACGAAACGCGGCATGAATATGCGATGCCTCAGTCAGCTGCGCTCATTTAGCATGCTAAGAGGAGGAGGGCGGCTTTTTGTGGGAAATAAATAAATAAATAAACAAAGCGTTCGCTGCTGCGCTCGACGAGAATGAACGTTTCACAGAGATGTTTAAAGACAAGTTGTTGCCTCATCCGTGACGTAAGGCGAGGCGAGAGCAGAGGAGTATATTAAACAGCTACTTACCATGAGGAGCGTAATTAAAAGGGTGACAGCTTTATTGACACGTGCAGAGCGGTGCCGCGCGTGATGAGCTGTTTCCCATCGAAATGTCGTCAACAACTGTTACCGACTTTCCTCACGATGCCGTATAATACATCTTCTTGTTGATGGTCATTTACAGTAGTCAGGAGGAAGTACAGGGGTCCTGTCTAGGGTTGGGTTTACTCGCAGAATTCCATAACGTTACGCGGGCGTTTGATCCAAGCAGAACTCAAAGCTGTGTAATTCACCATAAAGCGACCTGAGATAAGATTGCATTGTAATTGTTTTGAGGTCAAACTTGATTCATTCTACAGCATTTATCCATCTCCTGCCACCTGCACATATATCCTTCAACTCTTAAATGCACACGATGCATGTGTGTGTTATTCACGTTGATGCTTATTTTAATCGTTCAGTCCTTACAATCAGATTTCACACGTGAGGCTCAGATTTCGAAGGCGGCGTCTCTTTCTGGCTCGCCGTTTTCCATCGCACTTCACGTGACTGCAAGTTGTAGAAGCGAACACACAAAGGAGTCCGATATCCACTTTGAGCTCCCTCCTCTCATTAATGTCTAAATTGTGCAGCTTGGCAGGGCCCTGCTCTCTGGGACTCCGCAGCATCACGTTGACAGATGGCAGGGGGAAGCAGCTGTGACTCGGGGACGTGTGGAGGAGTCACGAGAAGGAGCGGCACCACCACCACCGCGGCGAGATGGAGGCGGAGAGCAGGGGAGGGAAGTTGAGAGGGAAGCTGGCGTTGCAAACACCGGCGGGCAACAACCTGGAGTCTGTTGGAGCAAAACTCGGAGCTGAGCTTCAATCGCCTGCCTCGCCTTTCTTACCCTTCCATTCAGATCGTCTGCTCCTTCCCCAAACACACCTCCCTGGAGCTGCCTTAAGTACTTTTCTCAAAATCTCCAAAAAACATTTTCCAGGGGAGGTTCCGGCTCCTCTTCCCGGTTGATGTGCTGCCTGGCAGGGGGCTGCATGGGAATGAGCAGTTAGTGGTGTTTGCAGTCCACCTGGGGAGCCCAGCTTGAGAAATGAGCTGGCATTTGCAGATAGGCAGGCGCAGACTGATGGAGCCACTCTGAAGGCTTCTGAAGGAAATTCTCGTTGCTTTCCTGGGTGGTTAAATCACTCTGTATGCTAAAGGGGGCGAGGGCGGCGAGGCGCTGAGGGCCGAGGGGAACGCGGCCATCAGAGCTTCTGCTGAGATATGATTCACGAGCCAAGATCTCTGCTCTGATCACTTTACTTCTCCCTCCACCTTTTGTCGTATCAAGGCGAGACTATTTTCTGACTGTTCGTCTGTTGAGTCCTCAAAGAAGTAAATAAATAAATAAATAAATAAATAAATAAAAAACACCATGCACATCTGTTCAAATAGAAGTATTCCTTTTAGAGGATCTTGTCAGTTTGCAGCTGTGGCGAAACCGATTTGAGCCATGCCCCCCCCAGCGTTTCCCAGCTGCCTGCACACTGCTTCTTCTGCTCTTTTATTTCTCGGCGAGCAGAGCAGATGCTCCGCCGAAATCCTGGAAGCGCTTCGGGGCCTTTTAGGACAAAACAATGCGACTTGTTCTGCTTCAACAACAGACATTTCTAATTTTGGCGCGCTTCACAAATAAAGAAGTAAACGGAAAGAACGGGGCCTGGTGTCAGAGGAAAACCACGCCAGGTCTGTTCTCCTTTCAGTGGAGACAAAGGCGAGGGTGCACATCACTGTGGGCACAGTGCAGGCATTAATGTGCTTGACAGGAGAGGCTGAATCTCATTCACAGTCCGAGGGGTCACTTATTGACCGGTCCGTCCCCCCTGACAGGGCCCAGACGGAATGGAAGCTTAACCAGATTACGGTTATATATAGCCGCGCTAACTGGGAGCTCTCTGGAGGCTCCGGCGCTGCTGATTTGTGCCCTGTTACCCAGATTTGAGCAGAAACGCCGAACATTCAGCACACAGCCTCTCTCCACCGGGGAAACCTCCTGAAACATTGCGGCTGCAGAGGATCAATCAATCTGCCGACACCCCCCCCCACCTGCTGCCGGTGATTCCTCAGAGGGCTGCGCCTGGAGCTGCTCCCTGGGTCGGTGCTGCCCTTGCATGCCTGTCCACCTCCACCACCAGTTAGAAGAATAGCCAGTGGAATGGGCCTCCGTCTCTATCTCATTCTCCCGTCCCTCCTGTGCAGACGCCCAGGATCCACATCCACCGGTGCAACAGATTGTTGCCGTCCAGTGTTGCGCTGTCGGGTCGAGTTAAGGCGGAGCAGCTAAGGGTTGCAGTGGAGTGGAGGAAAAGAAGGTTGGAGTGAGAAGATGCCGCACCCCCACACTTGTTTTGATTAATGGACCTCTCTCTGCCGGTGAATGACGAATTATCAGAAGGCTGGACGGCTCGTTCATCACTGTCAGCCGGGGTCTGCGAGTGTGGCGTCTCCGGTCCAGCAGCCAGCCGCGCGACCGTCTCACCCTTATCGCTCCCACCTGGTCTTGGAGATTTGCGAAGAGAGAGAAAGAGAGGAGACATGAGGGGGAGGCAGGAGGCCTCGGGGAGCGCCACTGAGGCGGTGAATTTTGGCGGCGACTGTTTTGTCACCCTCCCGGCAGCCATTAGCGGAAGAAACGCTGCTCTTGTTTTTGAGAGTTACTGTAGTCTCAGTCAGATCACCTGACGGGGAAACGTCCACCGCCTCCTCGGTGGCTCAAGTTAATTTCGGAGAAAGGGGAAGGAGGAGGGGGTGATAAGAATCCTCATGTTGAACGGCCGATAGCGGGATTTTGTTTTGTGTCTCAGGCCAAGTTTCTGCCTGGTCTCTAATTAAGCAGGTTAAAAAAAAAAAAAAACTTTAGCAACGGGAACGTTATCTCTGCTTTTGCCAGGCGTTGGAGATAGCGTTCAGAGGCATGAACACTAATTAATTACCAAGACTGCATTCTGCTGAGAGGAGATGGGACGTGTTGTGAGGCAGGGATGCAGTTGGACATGCATGAGCCCCCCCCCCCCCCCCCCACCCCTCCAGTTATTTTACATGAACTTTTCTCAACCACCACTTGAAACACTTAAACACGTCCCCCTCATTAGCACATCCTCCTCAGAGAGTTCTCAACAGGAACAAGGAGCCGGGCATCGACCCGCCGACCTTCTGATCAGCGGATGACATCATTTGGAGTCTGCGACAGTAATGATCAGGGATGGAGCTGTCAGTCAGGAAGCAGCTGTCAATCATCATACTCCATAACAGTGAACTAAATAGAGAGGGAATCGCATAAACCTGAGTGCCTTCAAACATCTGGAGAACATTACATGGCTTTTTATCTGTTCGCTTACATCTGTACCGTCACCAGCCACCAGGAGGCACATTAGACCCGTTGGCTTCACTTTCCTGGACCTGTCATGTCGTCCATCTTCATGTGCTCTTTCCACCTGGATACGGCAGAGTCGGTAAAGTAGTTGTTTTCCAGGGGAAGGTGTCGTCCTTTGACGCCGAGCTGAGCTGGTGATGGATGGAAGGTGGACAGCTGCCGACGGGCAGGAGGACAGTGGGAGGCCCCGGACGCCTGGCAGGAGACACGCCTAATTCCCAGGTCTTAATTTGTCAATAAACAGCAGCAAGTGGCACTCAATTAGGAGGCTTTATTGACCGCGCTGCCCGGCCTGTGTCAGGTGTCAGCCGGCGATGCTGCGTGATGTCGGACACAGGGGCTTTCTGAGATTATAGAAAATAGAAAAATCAAAAAGAAGATTGCAGGAGGAGAAACATAAATAAAAGAGGGAGGATTTGGAGAGGAATACAGACAGGAGCGAGAGATGGAGGGAGATAAAAAAAAAATAGAGTGAGGAGACTGCAATGACGAGTCCTCAGAGCAATCTTTTCTCGAGTGCTCTGGTTATTACGTCTTGTTGAGCCCAGTGAATGTGAGCTTTGGCAGAATGAGAAAAAAAAATCTGATATGACAAATGGTGGCAGTAATTGGCAGGTTTCCCTTTGTTGTTTTTCATGTTTATTCTCACAAACCAGACGAGTCAGACGGGGAAGGGAGGAAAAAGCAGAAATCCTCCTTGCTGCATCCTTCTGGAGGGAGAATAAATCCTCCAACCATTGTTTGTCTTCTCTCCTGCACTGTGTTGCCTTTTGTTTTACTTCAAATGCCAGAGCGTCGTCAGCTCTTCCTCCCGACAGGAGGAAACAAACACAACCGCCAGCTTAGCGGGCTTTACAAAGTAATTGGTTTCGAGTCTTTCTTTGAAGTGCCTACTTTTTTTTGACACGCACATTTTTTCTTTTCCTCAGCTTTCTGTTTACAGTGTTTTAAAACAAATCTAAGGGGGAAAAGTACTTTTTTTTTTTGTTAAATGTACTGGTGAGACTGGAAACTCAGTCCTGTGAACTCGGAAGAAACGAAAACACATCAACGACCAAATTTCTTTTCGACTCATCTTTATTTAATGTTATTACAACACCGCAGAAGCAGAGGAATTAGAGCGCTGCGCTGAGGGAGGGTGTTTGTTTCCTTTTAAGCATCGGCATCAGAAATATCACTGGTTTTAAAAAATGAGAATACTGATGAATATTACAAAGTGAACCTCAGCCATGAGGTGCTTTAAAAAAAAATACAGTAGCTCCTTATATTTCAAGCTGTTTCACTTTCACCACAGTCAAATGAAATGTGCTGTATAGTAGTAGTGTGTACTGTAGTGCTCCTGTACTGCAGTTCCTCCTGGCTGCTAACTTTAATGTGATTTAATGTGGGAGGAAAGAACCCCAGATGAAGAAGTAGAAGCATACGTCTCCTCTAACAAAGTATTTCTGGTTGACGCTGCATGCCGCTGAATCGACTCTGACAGCTCCTGATAATCTGAACCGTATCGTTGAACATCATCTTCTGTGGCTCCCTGAGGAGAGGGCGATGCTCCTGTATGAATGAATCTAAATCAAATACCCCATATAGCGTTTGTATTGTTTTTAAATGGCCAGCTGCACAGAAACATCCGCCACGATGAACGCTACCAAATCAAATAATGATGAGGTGTCCTGAACATAATGGATGCCACAGAGGCGGGGCCACGACACTTCATCATCCCCTCCAGTGAATTCATAATTTTTTCATGTCGGGGCTCGGGACATTACACTTCAACTTGGTTAATAGCCACTTTCCCAAACTTAAGCTCCTTTTGACTAAACTTCACAAGTTCAACTTTTTTTTTCTCTTTAGCTCCGTCTTGGACCAAGTTGTCACAAACCTGATGTGTCAAACGAATAAACTTTCACTGGATTGTTCAGCAAAGATGCAAAAGAGCATCAGTGACGTCCTCATTTTTTTTCCCTGTCTCTTTCAGGGCTGCAGGTGATCTTCAGGGAACTCTACAGGGATCTGTTTGCTTCCATGATCTAATTAAGATCATTAGCAAACAACAGGATGCGAGGTTGCACCGACCCTGGCGCCCAGCAGATGGCTACGCTCTGGATTCTCCATCGCAGCAGGTAGAGGCTCAACCTCCAGCTCACCTGTCTCACTCATGAAGCTCAGATTATTCAGAAGTCCATTTTAAAAAGTAGGAAAAGCTTTTACGCGACATGGAGCGGGAGCATTGATTAATGAGGCCTCCCCTCGTGGAGGGATTTCAAAATAAAGTTAGCGAAAACATTTTTAATGATGCTTGCAGGTTTGGCTCAAAGGGTTAAACCGGCACCTTCAGCTAAAGAGGAAATGCAAATGGAGCTGGATTCTGTCAGCAGCAAAAAGCTTGTGACACTCTTTTTCATTTCACTGGGAACGATGTTAGTGGGGTGGTAATTACATCCAGCGAACCTTCGCTGCCGCTCACACAAACCATCGGAGCCAAACGTTGATTCCCAGATATAGCCACTGCATCTAAGTTAAGATAGAACAAAGCCCCCTGGTTCTCCGGCTGGGCACAGTCCAGTCGTGCAGGTTGGACTTGCACGGCGAGTAATTCTTTGAGAGTATTAGGCAAACAGTTTAACTGCCGGGCATGAGCCAAAGTCACAAATGAGCGTCCGCTGCAGCCAAGTGGACGCTCGCCTGCCAAGCACGACTAATTATTGGGGGACTTTAGCCAAAATGTTCAAATGATTTATGATAATGAGAATGAAAATCAACCTGCTACTGTCGAATGGCGGGTCTGACCATGGCATGTCGAGTTAATCTGCCCTCCCGGTAACACGGCGGCGGAGGCACGGGAGCCGACGAGGGACGGTGCCAGATCCTCGAGCCTGGCGCCGGAGGCCGTTTACAAGTGATACAACAGAATGAGGCTCATGAGGAGTCATCGCGTTTCCCCGCCGTTTCCAAGCGTTTGGTCGTATTCTTTCAACGACCTTCTACCTCAGCGCACGTGTGTCTGTGCGCGGCCCCTGAATCCCACGTTTGGAATCGTTCACTCGGCCTGACTGCACCGTGGTTCTGCTGCTGCGGTTCTTATAAATATGTTTGGGGGATGTCGTTCCTTTCTATAACAACAGCTATGATGCTAGAAGGTGGTTTCAGGTTGCGTGACACGTGGAGCTTTTGTTAATCCGTCTCTTTCTATTTCTGCCCGTGCGCAGACGCAGTGGATGTGATGTGTGGGTGAGGAGGCTTAAATGCACCTGTGACTGAGCTGGGAAATGAATGCTCTCTGCTGATGAAAAAACTCTGGTACATTTGTCTGGAAATGTTTTTTTATTCTTGATGACAGGATGTGGCCTGTTTCATTTTTCCGTGGATTCCTTGGCCGTGTGTGTGCATGTTAGCATTTGCAGACCGCGGTTGTCAGATGAGAGACTCATTGTTCAAGAGCCAGAAATAAACTTTTAATTAACCCCAGCCACTGTTATGATGGCTCATCACAGTCAAGGATTCTTGATTTCTAATTATTGTTTCAGACATTCACATGTAATAATGATAATAATAATAATAATAATAATAATAATGTTTTATTGTTTGATGTGACTTGTGGTCAAAATGTGGTCATTTAAAAATGACAGGATGTCTTATTTAGCAAACCAGTAACAAAAGAAGACAGGTGTCTGCGCTTGAATAAAAGTTGCAGCTGAGGCTTATTCATCCTGAAGGTGAAAATCACCAAAAAAAAAAAAAAAAAAAAAAAAAACGAACAAAAGAGGCCTCAGAGAGAAACAGAGCCTTTGAGCAGAATTAATTAGCTGTCATTTACATGTTCCAAACATTCTGTCATTATCTTGTTTTCCATATGTCATGGATAAAATGTGAATTATTTGCACATATTACTCTGTAGCCTTGCAGTCTGTTTTCCACGGATGACCTCGTGACACGTCCTCTCTCGCTGCCGCCAAATAGCTGCAACACAATTGCTCTGCTTTTCATTCAGCCGCTTGTTTTCACTTCATTGTTGGGACGACGGGTCAAAGCTGCGATGCAGATTAACTGAGCAAATAAATAAGAAAAAGGCAAGGAAGCAGGAGCTTGGCTTGGGTTAAATCAATAGGGTCAAATGAGAATGGAAAAACAACAAGAGCACGAGAGAGTGGCAGGAAAGTGCAAAATGGAAGTGGAGTGGGAGCAGTGGCTAATCAAGTGAGCCATCAGCTGCACGTTAAACCCACAGGAACCTGTTCCCTGGAGGAAATGGATGTTCAGGAACACGGTGAGGCCTCATCTCCTCCGGCTGATTCAGCTGAGCTCGGCTCTTTTCAAGCTTGTTTACTTAGTTACACAACAACAACAACAACAACGTCATCACGTGCAGGACTGTTTCAATGCCTCGTCCTCAAAACAAAAGGTCTGTGGTTTGATTCCCGCCGCTCCCACAGTCATAAATGCACCTGCTCCGTGCATTCGTGAGCTTGCATCGTTAAAACCGAGCCGCCAGTATTGGGCAACAGCTCGTGATTGAGAAGAAGAAAATAGACATGACATGATTCGACGACGCAATTCAACTCATATTTTCCTGCAAAACTCCCAAACTTGTTTTCCTGTCTCTCTGGCTCATGTGGACCGTGTTTCAGCTTCAGACAAACAAAGCGCGCTGGAACCCGGCGGAGCAAGACGGGTGTCATTTTGTGCGAGGCTCAGAGAAGTGGTATGAATTCAATTGAGGGGAAATTCTGTTTGTGCCTTAAAAAACAATGAGATGGGGTTTATTAACTGAAAATGGGGAAACAGTGAGAGTGGAAAAGCTCTTCGGATTGCATTAGGACCGGATCTGGGAGCGCTGGTGCAATAATGCAAGGGGAGGCCGGGTCACATTACAACAGGAAGGTAACGGCTTTAGCGGACGAGGGAGGCCCGGAGAGAGCGCGACAGACTGAGTCAGAGGCTGAACAAAAAGTGCGGAGGATATTGAAAGTGTAATGGAGGGAATGGGATGTAGAGGAAGAAGAACCGCAGTAGGTTAAAAAAGGTTGACGGTAAAACTTACCAGCAGCCTTGTGGTTTCAGATCCTCCTCCTCTGGAGTCTGTCTCTGAAGACAGCCACCATGCAACCCTCAGTACTTTTATTTCTAGAAACTTTATACTTAAAAGGAATGTTACACAAACTTATAGCAGCTAATGTTTGCTTCATCTGCTTCAGGTCAGGTTTGGACATCATGTGCTTAAAACTGTAGAATTCTAACGTCACACTCTTTAAATACACATTTAACCGGGTCAATGATATAACTTCAGGTTCATGCACAGCGGTAGAAATGTTGCCGAAGTGAGAAAATGTGAGAGATACAGCTAAGCAGAAGTATCATCTCAAGGTTAATATAATTCATTGGAATATAATGTATTATATATTCAAGCTATTGACAGTGAGATCAAATTAAAGGCAGCTGCTAAGTAACCCAAGGGCACTGCAGTCTCATTTAGTTCTAGTGGACCTTGAAAGGCACAAAATGGGTCCAACAATGAGGCGAATCAGCCCGAGCCAGTCAACCCTCGAGGATGACTCTGGCTTCTCGATAGCATCCTGATGTCTGGCCCCCGCTGCCTGGCTGTCTGCTCCCTGACCGTCCCTGACAAGTGCATGTGTCTGAGTGCCACTCACTCGGTGTCCTTGCATCTGGCAGGGCGCGACACACACTCATCGATACGTGGGAAGATATACTCTCTGTAACGGCGGAGGGGCACTGATTTAATCAAGGCCTTCGATCGCCACCTCACCTTCTGCCAAATGACAATGTGATGGAGGACATTAAAGAGCAATAACAGAGTGACTCCCAGGCTCCAGTTTTCAAACCGCCATCTTTCTCTGTGAGGAGCTGTAAGGATGAGAAAACAGAACTTTAGCTTTGATATTGAGAAGGAACATTTCCATAATGATGATTTGTCTTCCCCAGTCCTTCAGGTGAGCAATCCCAGGTCATGGTTGTGTTTAGCGCCGTTGCGTTTGCTGGTGGTCAGAAAGTTTCCAAATCAGTATTCCCAGTCCGTTCTTCCCACACCTTAGCCAGTGCAGCCTTTGTCTGCTTCAGGATTTCAACTCAGTCTGTTTTCTCAACAATATTGATTCCCCCCTTTTCCCATTTCACAACTTCCTCCCTCGCAGGATGTTGTTTTCTGGGCGGTGGCTATTACCGGTTGTTTGGTGCCGACCCCTGGGGTTGTGCGAGCTCTCATACTCGCGGCTCTTATCCAAAGTGATTCCGACAGGCGCATTAAAATGCAAATTCTTGCCTGTGCACTCCTTGCCATTTTGTCACTTCCTTTCTCCTTGTGTGGCATGTTGAGGGGACGGGAATTAGAGCGCTGGCCCTGGGGTTGAATATTCAAATGGCCACCTGATTTCCCAACAGAGCAGCAGTGGCCGCCAGGTTTCCATTTACATAGTTCCCTTTCCCCATTTACTGCCCATCAACACTGACTGACTCGACTCCCATCGCCCACGTCGCCGTTCATACAACTTTCAACTCTGATTGTGTGACGAGCGTTCAACGGTGAGATGCCCGCTTAGATCCAGCATGCTGTGTTTCTCAGAGTTGTCCCTATTCACAAAACCTCACGCATCCAAAAGATCACAAAGTCACAATTACAATCATTTAGTTTGAAAGGCTGCTTGTTAACGTTGCTGGAATACTACCCCCTGTTGGCTGAGGTCACTTCTATAGCTCTGGAATGGTTACTGGGGTTTAAATTGACCAATTTTAACTTGTATATGCAATCAATATAAGAGCAATAGGATATTATTAAAGGTGATTATGCCAGCAGCTGGGCATTGCTGCTGTGCATGCTGGGAAAAGGAACTTTCTCACCTTGAGGTACAGGGAATGAACTCGGTATGAAAAGTATTGGAGTCAAAGAAAAAAATGTGCCGACACGGTTGTCAAATTAAGATTTACTTTTTTGGTTATTCACATATAACAAACACTGCCACCTAAAAGCAGACGCCCTGTAGTCCAGCACTTAGTGACAAACTCATGAATTTGACCATTAGAAGGACACAAAAATAATGTCCCCACAGTACGCCTGTCTTCATTTTACCTGCCTCTGTCAACCACTGCCCTCTCCTGCTGCATGCCCGAGCTGAATGGCTAATTAACTGGATAAGGTGCACGGGGAGCAGTCGACCACGGCGGCCACCTGTCGGCTGGAGCGCCGCCAAATGACAAACGCCCGCGGGGCCGCGCTGCCCAGGTTGAGTCTGTGTTTTCCACTCTGTCGCCTTGCACCGCACCCCAGCATGGCAGCGTCAACCTGGGGAGCAACTGTTGTCTTTACTAATTTACCCAAAATAGCTACCTGCCACAGGCTCTTCCGCGCTGCCAGTGCCGGTGAAGAGCATCTGTTTTGAACTGCAGGGGCAGGCATAATCACACAGCAGGCCGGTTCTGGGCCTTAGCCGCGCTCCCAGCAAATAATACGATGCGTCTGACTGTCCCTGACACATAGCACTTCAAAACACATGAGAAACAAGAGGAGGGAAAAAAACCCACCTCGGTTTGAAAAAGAAAATCTGTTTTTCCTAACTGCTGCCATCCAGAAAAAAAGACCTTCAGCCTCTCGCCTTGCACTTATGGTCGTCCATAAGAATATGATGTGGCAAAGATATTGACTGATGAGAGTTCGAGTGATATGAAACTTTGTCCAAAGGCTGAATTACACTGGAGTACAACAGCTCGAATATAAAGAGACGCGCTCCGCACTTATGCACGCGTTTTTGTCCTGTGCGCCTGTCTGCAGTGTTGAGCCTGGGTGGCTAACGGGAGGGAGTAGGTGTCATGGCTGGGTTTGCATGTGGTGTACGATTCGAATGCAATAATCATCGTCCACAGAGAAGAATGTTTCTTTTGGTATATTCAACAGCTTTTCTGCTCCCCTTAACTCCACAGCAGAAGTATTGATTTACCCAAGGATTTTCATCTCTGAAATCTTTATAGATGGAGTTTGAGCATGCTGCAGACTTTGTGCATGTGGTCAAGAGTCACGGCTACAGTCAAACCACGCCAACAGCCCCCCTCAGCATGAATACGCTCATACAAGCTCGGTGTTAGAAGTAAAAGAAAAATGTAGAGGGTATAATATTTAAGCTTTTTAATCCGTCTGTTGGAGTCGCAGTGAAGTTTGAAGTATCGGTTGCTTCACTGTTTGGTGATTTGTTTGGTGACTTTACAAAATTCTCCTGTGTAAAGTGCACAAGGATCTTTGTGGAAAGTCTTTACACGTGTAAACATGTGCACGTGTTTGATTCTGATCCATGTTTGCCTCACAGTCTGCTCCGTGCACAGCTGAGACCCGATTGCTAAAAAACTGGAGACATTTTGGGCGCAGGTTGACGGTGGTGGTGGTGATGGTGGTGATGGGGATGGGGGGTGGGGGTGTCACTGGTTAATGTGGCATCTGTCGCAGCAGCATGTTCCAGCTGGAACAGAGCACTCCGTGCCACTGGGGCCTGATGTAAAATACAATGTGGAGAAGGTCACTTTCCACGGCGCCACTGAACCAGGCCCCCGATCCACGCTGTGCAGAACACAAATAACAACATACTAAGTCTCTGGGGGTAATCGCCCAGGACCGTTAGAGAAACGATGAGAGACATTAACAGACACTGGGAGGCAATGTACTGTGTGCAGCCCTGATTGGATTGATGACGAGTCAGACTGAGCAGAGGAATGTTTTCAGGTGTGTTCTGAAACAAGGCTGAGAGGCGAGCGGCGGTCATGTCCACACTCTCAGTTCACACTTTCTGCTGTGAAATCTTCGAATCTGCGATCGGCACCTGCAGTTACAGCGCGTGGTTGTTGAGCCCTGGAAAGCAGCTGCAGGTCCTGGGGCTGTGCACGTTATTCAATGATTTCATGTTTACACCCTGGGGCAAATATCAAGCAGTTTTCCATGTGTTCTCAAGCGACAGGTTGCACTTCGAAGTTACTTTATGAATCCCGTTGTCTGTGCTGCTTGCAGTGATAAACGATTTGCCTTGAAGGTACAGCTAAAGGATCCCCTTGGAACATTCCACACAGTGGAGTCAAGAAAAATATCTTTAAAGATGAAACCCATTAATGAAAGAAAATCTGATTGTGCTTTTGGAACGCCGTGTGAACACTTCACAAAGGCAGACATGGAATCCAATGTGAGAGGGGCTACGACTGCGGGACGCAGAGTTCCATCGTTAAGAGCCTTTCCAGCCACACTGTAGTTTAATTAGCATTTGAAAGTGAAAAGATTAGATGATTATCATCATCACAAAGATCAGGAACCCACCGGCTCAGAACCACATCTCCACGGATAATTAACCGCTCTGAAGCAATATCCCCCGCATCCTCAGAAATGTCCAGTGGCTGCATTTCATCTTTTTCCACCGCTGGTTTTATTACTGTAACACGTTTTTCCTTTCTGTGTGTTTTTTGGCAGGAGAGACCTCTTGATCTCTCATATTTAACAGAGCGGCTCTTTTGGATTAGCTCGCGTGCTGTTACTTTATTTGCTTCAGAACTTTTGAGAAGCTGGAGATGTGAGTGTTAATGGGAGATGAAATCCTCCATTATTCATGCATCAGCCTGAGTAATGCCACATTTTTGTCTCTGCATTTTCCCGACCCTGGTTTTTGATGTATTTAAATAATCGAGCGCTGAGTGTGGCTGGGCACAGAGGCTAACATTAGCCGGGCACCTGACATGCTGAGTAGGTCGGGAGTCCTGATGTCTCTGTGTCTCGGTGCTATAGTCAGGTAAGTCCTGCTCAGGATCCTCAGGGACGCACAGGAAGCCTGTCTCCTGGAGTGCGGGTGGAATCCAGGGTATTTTAGAGACCATCTGTAATCTAGAGACGTCCTCAGCCTTCGTGGCTTCGACCTTGTGTGTCAATCACAGGGCCTATTATTCTCCCTTCAAGCAGCCCTTTCACTACATGTGGGTGAAGGTAATGAAGCTCGTCCTCCACGGCTGGACATATAGTCTTGAAACAACTGACGCTAGCAGGCTACCAAAAAACACGGAATTAAATCTAAATGCTGGTGCTGTGAGCAGACTTGATAAAGTTCAGTGATTTATTAAACTCAGCCTGAGGGGGTGGTGAGGCAAGCAAGGGTCAATACAGCAAAGCAAGTCCAACACAGGCAAATCCATCCAGAGAGATCCAGGCAGAGAGGCAGCGTGTCAAAACACAGGGAAATTAAAGCTACAGAAATCAACACAACGCAGCATCTGGCACAAAGGGAGAAGGTTGCGAGTCAGGGGTGCAGCACGTTAGCTGGCTGCTGCTCACTGTTCTGAAACATCTACTTTGAAACTCCATTCTGCATTTTAAAAGCAGGAAACGAAACCCCAGGGTACTCTCACCACAGCTCTCCTGGAGCTTTTCATTATATCCTATGATCTTCCTACTCAAGGACCTAAACCCGTTGCTATGGAATCAAGTTTAAATCTATTTTAATTTTAATCATATATCTTTTCAGTGTAGGTAATTTTTATACTTTTGTCGGGCTGCCATACACACCGCTCAGTGTGTTCTTATAATATCAATAGTATGTAACACAATTAGTACACATTTAATTTACCAACTGGTTGTTTTTGTTCGAATGGAAAGTGCCTCTCCATTAAGAGTGGGTCTGTGTATGAGTAAGTGGTTCCAGGATTTTAAAAGTTCTGCACTTTCACCATCGGCAATCAAAAACAAAAGTGTTTGCATCCTAAATTTTTGGTAGTAATAAAAGCATGTGAAAGTCCTCTGGTCGCTGCGGGAAGGCTTTCAGCGTGCCGTGACATTCAATGTAATGGTCTTTAATGGTTGTTTGGCTGTTGGTTATTTTTAGCCTCGCAGAGGCATAATGCCACTATATTGCCGAACCTCATAGCTGTAGCAGTACCAAGAAACAAATGATGCTCCTGAAGAAGCAATAACCTTGGTTGAGTTTATAAGTGTCCCAGATGACATCGCTCCTTCAGCTCAGGCCACACGGGAAATGGGGGGAAAAAAAGAGTTCAAAATCCTCTGAAACAGTTTTCACGATTCGGCTGTTAAAAGCCGTCAGGAGGGCGAGAAGCTGCGCAAATATAACCAAGATTATGTGACAAAACCTGTGTGTATGATTTGATCTCTGTTTGGACTAATGAACTTTAATCTTTGCAGAACATTTTCAGGCACAGATATTTTTTTAGGGAACGGAGATCTGAAAAAGCAGCATGTTGTTTGGCTGTGAGCCTCTGAAGCCCAATGTAATCAAGTGGATTTTTTTCAAGTCAAGGCGGTGCTACACACGCACACACACACACGCACACACACACACACACACACACACACACACACACACACACACACACACACCCTTTTGATCGGAATCACTTTAATTTTATTTGGCAAGTTCAACTGGCATCGCTGCCGTCTATATCAAAGGAACCAGCGCTCTTGGAGGAGGAGGGAAGTTTGTGTAACCAACATGTTGGTGAAATCTAAGTAGCTTTTTGATTTACTAAATGTTTCTAAGACTGGGTTTTTGCTTTTGATGCTTCCTGGAGGCTCTCAAAGGAACTCAGCTACGTTGCCAGGAGAGCGCGAGTGAGCGAGCTGACTATCCCCCAGAACACGCAGGGCCCACAGATCTGCTCCCATTGTTCTGTAATATTTTGTCATAAAGTCTAAATTTATAGGTGTAGATAAAGTTGTAAAGTCTCTGCCGCTCAACGACTAAAATACATCAGTTTTTCTCGCTACAGGAGGATAAGGCTGCAGCCATAACTTGTTTGGCATTTGGTGGTTATTGTTTTGTCTCTTAAGCAGGAGGAGTGAATGAAAGCACTTCATGTCCACTGGAATTAGCCTCGATTGCCCTTTTTATTCAGGAGTGAATAATGCTGACACAATAAGTGCGGTGGAGGCTGTCAGCCAAAGACAAGACTTGTTGAAGTTCACGTTAAAATGTTTTGCAGAAATCCAGAAGCGAGCACGTTTTGATTCTCGGTCCCTCGGGGTGCGACACAGAGCTCGGCGTTCAAGTTGGTTTTTGGCTGCGAAAACGCAGTGAGAGCAGTTGGGTAATCTTTCGGAAGAAGCAGTGCGACGCTAATGATGCGCGGTTTGTGTGTGTCCCGCTGACCCCGGCTCGCTCTTAGCTTCAGCTGCAAAGGAGGCCGAGGATTACATCAGCTTTGTTTGTTCGCCAGACGGGAGAATGGAAGGTACCGAGAGAGAAACAGACAACGGTGTCTCCCTCAGCTGCCTGCCAGAAAACAAGCTCCTCGGCCCAAGCCTATGGAAGATAGATTTCTCATCACCTGTCCACTTTGCCGGTGTATCCGTCCTGAAGCAAAGTCCACGTGTCGAATTATTCAAGAGCCTCAAAGATTTTCATCATTCTCCTGTGGAGGTGTGTTGCGGTGGGCAGCATCTCCGTTTGAGACAACTCTTTGGTAAAATGGCATAATCGGCTGTGAAAGGCCAATCAAACCACTGGAAGTTTAATAGCTCTGCAGTTTTCCTGACAACTGGGGAGCAGAGGATCACCATAGGCTTGTTGTGTTGCCGTCATTACAGACAGAATGAGAAATGTCAAGTCGTGTGTCCTACATCGGCGTGGGTGTTGAGCACCGCGTCCACTTCCTGTTTCTCTGCGTGTTAGCTGTCGGCTCTAAATGATTTTTACCTGTGATGGTGAATTACAGACAGCAGCACAACAAAGACCCTCCGCCTGTGTTCCTCTCTGCTGTTTGCCAATAAAGCGGCAGCAGCTCACGCCTCAGGTCCGACACCAGGTGAGCGACTCCCAGCCACAGTCCCTCTGAGTCGCTATCACAGGCATGTTGGAAACGCAATCAGAGCTCCGCGTCCGTCTGCGTTGTAAGGTGTCTCCATGGCGATGACTGAAGACAGTAAAAGGCCGCTCTGCCGTGAGCAGATGAGATCGCAAATCGCGTCTTATTTGCTGTCGTGTTCTCCGTCTCAGTCCCACTCCCTCCTGTTTTCCTCCTCCGGCCTGCCCCTTGCTGACTCCCAGCAACATACACAGGCACGAGCAGGTGGAGCGCGCACTCGCTGGTGTCACCCTGTTCCACCTTTCCTCTCTATGGCAGCAGTAAAACATACGCTCAGGAGGAGAAGTGACAGAGCCTGACTCACTCTTTGAGGTTCCTGCTAAGATGTGGACCGTGAGTGAACAGGAGTTTTTACCCCAGAGAGTCTGCACCAGGGTTGTTGTTTACATTTGATCCGGTTCCTTTTGGTTTAGAGTTACCTAAATCGAGTGCTGATGAAGTACTGGCGAGCTGAGAGACTGTGGATGGACACAAACGTCCACAGAGGCTTTTTCTTCAAGAAACGTTTTGAATTTCTACACCATTTCCTGAACCGTCCTCCTCAGCCGCGGCCGTGTCCCTCCGTCATGTCGTATTCATTAGCATTATGACCCATCGATTCAAGTGCATTGAGGGTGGCTGTGGGCCAAGTCAATCACAGGCGAGCCGGGCCGTGCCGCTTGGAAAGGAGGTGATTAAACCAAAGATGAGCGAGGAGAATTCCTGTTTCTCCCCATGGTGACGAGCGGGACGCCGCAGCGCTGACCGCACCTGACTGGGTTTCCTGCATGCCCGCCATGTCTCCCACAGGGCCCGGCGGATGCACTTGAGCCGGGTTTGGCACATTTCTCCGTACGTGGTGGAGAGGCGTGATGGCTCAGAGCGGGAGCAACAGATGGGCCTGGCAACGTGGGTGAGGGTCGGAGTGTGTTCTCGGCGAATCGCGGTCCAACTGCAACAGCTTGAAATCCTGCTCAGACTCAATGTGACTTTGCTGCTGTTGGTTTTCCTTCAGCAGAGTCCACGACCTCCCCCTCCGAGGGTCACCAGGAGCATTACAGCAGTAGTCCACCCTCCTCGTTCGCACGTCTCCTTATGTTGCCAGTTTCATGTTTGCCATTGGCAAGCTCAGCTGATTTGCACATGATGTGAGTCATCTCCCGTGTTCACTGTTTGACCTGCGGCAGTTTGACACAATGAGGAGGACGCCACCGCTGTTTGTTAAACGGGAACGCTTCCTTCACTTGATGTTACTGGTATCGGGGATCCGAAGTTCACCCGGCTGGTGGATGGGAAGGTGTTTATGTGCTCAGCAGACAGATGTCGCGGTAATTTGGTGTGGAGGCTGATGGGATTGGGAAGGTGGCGAGCGTCCCGGTGAAATCAAAAGAGGACGTCATTTTGTTTTTCAGCAGGATTACTGGAAAACTGCTGAATTTATGTCCCCAGGAATTGGAGGAGAGACGGCACGGCAGCTGCAGTTTCTTATTTCGAGTTGTTTGGATATTTCACAGGGAAAGGATTGTGGCTCGTCAAAGCGTCTGGTTCGGTGCAGCCTCGTCGTGTGTCAGGGCTCCTGGCCGCTGTTGGAGATATGTCTCTTCTGCGAATTTTGCTGCCTCATATTCAGAGCGGGACTTTTTTCTGTGCATGGACCCAGTAACAGGAAGTCATCATGTCACTAATTACTTCTGCTTTTTAAAGATTTGACAGCACCTGTTGTGACTGCACACAAACTATTGTTTTCTCCCGCAGTGTTGGAATAAAGACCTCAGGCAGGGACTGGCTTGGCTCCATTGCTCTGTGAAAAGTTTCATTTCTCTCTCGGTGAGCCAGAGCAGCCAGCCGGGCCCGGGTAAAGAAGCAGGGTACCTCTGTGAGAAGCTGGAGCCTGTCGCCTGCAGCTCTCCGTCCTCTAGCTGCTTGCCCCATGACTCTGCCACGGCTCAAGCTTCACAGCGAAAAAAAATACACTGCGCTTTCTGTGACTGCTTCATAATAAACATCAGCTCCTGTTTCGATGCTGCTGGAGAAGTTTCTTCTGATGAGTACCAATAAATATTTGATATATTAGACACGATCCACGCGAACACTTAACACCTGACCTTCCCTGTGACAGGTCGTCCATCAGCACATCTGGTGACCGCGGCAGGTAGCCACCGCCTTGTTTCCCTGCCGCCGTGGCAACGGGCCTCCTCAAAGATTGCAATTTGTCCCCATTCATCTCACACACCGCTCCCACTTTAACATATTGGCATTTCTGAGGTGCTTGGCGGTAATTGTCAGCCGCGTGGCGGCTCCTCGTTTGTTTCACTGACATTTTGCCTTTGGTTGATTGTGTATTTAACGGGGGAGGGGAAGAAAATTAATTGGAGAGAAGCCCTAATCTGTCTGCTTGAAATGTCACCCCTGCATTGTGATGCCTTCACTGACACCGCAGCGCTGGGAGGCAGTGGCAGAAGCGATAACAAACATGGCACTCAGGAAGTAAAGAAGCGTTATTCTCCCTGACAGTCGTAACCACTGAACTTTCATGTTCTCTCTCCCTTTACGCTCAGATGATGAAAAGTATCTATTGCACCGGTTTTTCGAAGCTTCGCCGCAGCATCAAACAGGAAAGCGACGGGGGAGATGTTGTTCGACCGTGTTTGGTCTGTAACGCTGAGCGTCTGGTGAAGCCGCTCGTTCGCATGCACGCCGTGACGGTGGGGAGTGGAAACCAGAGATTCGGGAGTGAGAGTGGCTCAACCTTCAGTTATTTCACTTTTTTTAATCTTCAGGCCTCTCGTCTGAAAACAGTGACAATGACATCACCTCCTCTTTTTCTTGTAATCCATGCTCGCTCTTCTGATTACTTATCGATCGTAAGTTTACTGAGAATGGTTCATGGTCTGTGTGAGCAGAGCCGACCTCAAACTTTATTATTCTGCAGTAAAGCGTTTGATTTATGTTTTGCTTTTGTTCTCACGGCCCTGAATGGGAGTCCTCTCAGAGAAATGCTTGTTTCCAGCATGATGAATAACTTTTTCATTTTTCCCGATGACCTCAGAGGAATGTGTTGATGAGGATGTCGTGAGGTTTCATCATTTTGATGAAGCTCAGGTTTCTATTGAACATGGTTTCAGTTTGTTCCTCCACACAGGCTTGGTCATTCAGGTTTTATTACCATCAACACAATGTTTACAATTATTTTAAATTACCTCTCGACTATAAACATATCACAACATCTGCAGTGAGTAAATCCTCCGTCAGCTGGATTAACCAGAGGTGATCGATCAGAGACATTTCAAAGACTCTGATTATTCTCTTTCTTGTTGGTTTCCTCCATTTCTTCTTAGGAACAGAGCAGTTGATATTTTTATGTTAAATACTGTAACTTGCGCAAAGAAAACTAAAGAACCTCAGCTGATGAAATGGAAAGAAAGAAAGAAAATCATATGGCACAGTGCATGGTGCTGGGAAAAACTGTACAAGCTGGTGCTGATGTTCAAGGTTAGTCCGGCTCTGAAAACAAAATAAAGCGAAAGTGAGACTGAAGATATATATATATATATTGAGAAACACTTCACAATCTCAGCACTACTTCACTTCTCAGTATTTGTGCTTTTTTTTAGTGAGGATAATTGAGTTCAGTTGCTTTGGTGAAAAATTCTAAAGCAGGAAATTTTGCATAAACATTTTCTGAGAAACGGTCGAAACTTACACACGAACATCCGGATGCACATCCCACACCAGGCGACCACGCTCGAGATCTGGAGCGCCCGGCCGCACTCGGCGCTCATCAGACAGTCCCTCGTGCGCAGGCAGCACTTGGGGCAGCTCCTCTTGGACTTCACGCTCTCCGTGTTGTTCGAGCTCTTCGGCTGAGTTTGCATTGTGTCAGGGTACTTTTCATCCCAGTCATCGCTCTCACCTTTTCCCATGCTGCTTCCCTTTTTGTGTGTGTGTGTGTTGTTGAGGATGGGCGGACGAGGTCTGTGAGGACAAAATGTAACGTCACTGTAGGTCTCTCAGGCTCGGCTCTCACAGTGTAGAATGTCACTGAACAGTGTCCTTGTAGCTCTTCGGCTGAGTTTGCATTGTGTCAGGGTACTTTTCATCCCAGTCATCGCTCTCACCTTTTCCCATGCTGCTTCCCTTTTTGTGTGTGTGTGTGTTGTTGAGGATGGGCGGACGAGGTCTGTGAGGACAAAATGTAACGTCACTGTAGGTCTCTCAGGCTCGGCTCTCACAGTGTAGAATGTCACTGCTCTCAGCCTATACAAAGCAGCCTTTATTTACCTTAGAAAAAAAAAAAAAAAGCCAGTGTCCAGTGTCATTCTGCTGCGATTTGCCATGATTCAACTTTACTTTGTTTCACCTATGAGGGCGTGTTTTATCCCCGCCTGCGTCTGGCTTTGTTTTTAGGAATGTCTGCGGCTCCCCAGGCAACATTCCTGCCTCAGACACTTCCTGAAAATGTAGATATCCCTTAAAAAAAAAAAAAAAAATCTCTGAAACAAACACTCACTAACGATTTGAAGTCAATCCTCCTCCTCCTCCTCCAGTGGCTGCCCCCTTGAATCTTTCTGCCCTTACGCGACTCTTCAATTTCATTAAAGAGAAATGCTCCTCCTCAAGTGGGGCGCATTAACATGGCGGCCTAAACTCCCATCCTTTTTATGAAGACTTTATTGAGTGAAGTCACATTGATTTGACAGATTAACAATTCCTCCACGCTGATGATCGCTCCTCCTGCCAGGAGCTGAGCCCCCCCCCCTCTGTTTTAACTGTCAGATACAATTGCTCCCCGCAGACATTATCAGATATTAAGTGATAACCCTGATGGTGAAATAACATCTTATCTGTGCCATCCGGTGGCTGCCCCATTTATTACCGCTGACAGTAAATTAGATTGCTGGCATCTGGAGGGTACACCGGCATTTTGAGTGCACCTTTCCATCTCATTCCGCCTTCAAAACTCCATCGGTTTTCAATCACAGCTAATGAAATTCCATCGTCCTCCTCCTCCGCCGTGAGAGCGACCGGCAGAGGAAGTTAGAGAAGGTCATTAAGAGCAGAGGAAGCCACTAATGGTCTCACCCTTTAGCTTTCGGGAGTCTCCTCGCTGTCGCTTCAGATCTGTTCTCCTCGCAGGGTTTCTCCGAGCTCGGCAGGGAACGCTCACCTTCAGCCCTCACAGACACACGCTCACACGCTGCCGGTCGGCTCGCAGCTCACCTGAAAGGAGCGGGTGTGTCTGCAGGTTTTACAGGTTTGGCTGAGTGGACCGCCCTGATGCGATGGATTTTCGTTCACGGCAACAACAACAACCTTTTTAAATACGGGCTGAGGCTCGAATGCGTGACTGAGCTTTTTAATCCAGGTGGAAAGAAGAGGCGTTAACTCCAGCAGCATGACTGACAGTCTGCTTACTGTAATGCAGGATCCACAGAGCAGCTTACTGATGTTGTTTGGTGTTTGTTTACGTCAGTAAAGTCAGGGACATAAATGTGAAAGGGTCAAATACTGAACAACCACAAATACTAACATGGATGTACGTCACATTTATGGGATGGAGAGAGATAGATGGATGATTGACATGTGAGTTTAAGATGATGGACAGTGAAATAAATGGATAGAGAGAAGTAAAGATAAAATATTTGAGAGTGGGAGGTTGATACAGAGAAATAGATAAAGCTGCATCTAGATCCAGAGATGGGTTTATGATTGGTAGATTGACGTTTAACTGAAGGATGGATGGGTGTGTGATGGGGAGATATTAGATATTAGTCTGTGGAGTCAGCGTTTCATTTGCTTAATTCCCTCCATGAATGTGTGTGCACACTCACTAATATTGTCTTTTAGAAACCAGTGGTAATAATAACAACATTTCCTCCCAGCTGGGTGACGCTGCCCTGGATGCGTAATCAAGTGTTAATAAATAATTACAAGGAATAATTAATTGATTAGACAGAACGCTGCATTACATCACGGACAACGGCGAATGGGGGAAAAACAAATTAGGGAGGCAATTAAAGCACGAACAATTCGAATATATTCAAAGAATTGCTTTCCATTAACAAGCGGAATTAGTTACTGAACCATTCATCATGTGGAAATGGCAAATGCACAGGCTTCATTAGTTTGGAACATTTGAATTGTTGACCAGGAAGAGGTGTGTCTGTCCCTCTGTCCGCGGTTTGTCTCTCATGGTGCGTCATCCCTAACCCTACAACTTTTATTGCTGTACTTTCAAACTATTTATTAAAACCTATTAATTACTTTTTACCTCTGGACAACATTCAATATTTAATTCATTTAAATTCTGTTCATTTACTTTTGTTTTGATCCCATTTATCTCTCAGGACAAAAAAAAAAAAACATTTAGACAAATATAGAATTATATTTATATTAGAATGTAATTAAAAATTCAGAAATGTATTCATCTCAATATTAAGAGAAATTAAGAAAAATATGAAGAAAAAATAAGGAATCATACTGTGAAATCAGAAGCAGAATTTGTACATACTCACTGTACATCTATATTATGTCTTTACCATTTGGTGTACTAACATACGGTACTCAGTACACTTTAACTTCTTTCCTATTACCCGACTGAGGAGTTGAGTGTGGCTGGTTGTCTGTCAGTGGCGGCCTCCTTGCACGCTGCTGCGCTCCTGTGCTGGAGGACGCACTCTCGGTGGTCGAAGACACTGGTGCTGATTGTGGCTCATTTCCAGACACCCTCCACACCTGACGTTAACTCCCGTCCCGAGATGTCCTGCTCACAGCTGTGAGCGGCAGACGACCATCAAGATTTTAAACGGAGGGAAAATTCCATCGCTCCTTATTTTTCACGTTGTGACTTTGGCCTTGAGGAGGCGTGGCCTCTTGTGTTCAGTTAGTGTATTCGTAAAGTTCTTCTCCCTCTCCACCACGACCCTCCCTGCGTGTATTCTATTGCACATACTGTTGTACGTACTCTGTGTGTTTTACACCCCTTCCATTCACACTTTGTTTACACGTCATTGTATTTTCAGGCACATTCATGTCAACATGTGCTGCAGAGTCTGTGAGCATGGAATCCTCGTCACGTATGGATGTGACCTTGATCGTGAACTGAGCAGAGACACGTCCATTCATTCAGCTGCAGCACAGACACAATACAGCTGAGACGAATTTCCCAAATACACGTAATGGCTGTGTTTGTGAATGAGAGATGGTGCAGGCCGTCTCCATCAGAGAGCAGATATGCACGAAGGACACTGAGCTTGTTGCGGTGGGCAGCCACCCTTTTTACATCCCGAGGGAGTTCTCGCACGTGACTGTGTTTACAGTCTACATCCCTCCCTCGGCCAACGCGGCGGCTGCGTGCGAGCTGCTCCACAGCGCAGTGTTCCGGGCTCAAACACAGCACCCGCAGTCCCTCCTGCTCATCAGCAGAGATTTAAACCATGCCTCGCGCTCCTCCACCCTCCCCACGTTCACACAGTACGTGTATTGCCACACCAGGGAAAACAAGACGCCGGATCTTTTATATGCAAATATAAAAGATGCTTACACCTCCGCACCCCTGCCCCCGCTCGGCCGCTCTGATCACAACTTGATCCATCTGCGACCTGAATACACACCGGTGGTGAGAAGTGAGCCCGCTCAGAAGAGGACAGTGAAAGTGTGGACAGAGGAGACCAATGAGAGACTGCGAGACTGCTTCCAGACAACTGACTGGGAGACACCGTGCAGCTCTCATAATGATGACATTGACGGCCTGACAGACTGTATCACTGAGTACATCAACTTCTGTGTGGAGAGCACCATGCCAACCCGCAGGGTTCGGTGCTTTGCCAACAACAATTCCCCTCAACCCCTCAACTTCAAGTCCTGCTGAACAAGAAGAAGAGGGTGTTTGCATCAGGGGACAGAGAGGAGCTCAGGAGAGTTCAGCGGGAACTCAAGAGCGAGATCAGAAAGGCTAAAGACGTTTATAAGAGGAAGCTGGAGGAGCAGCTGGAGCAGAGCAAGACACGCGATGTGGGGAGAGGCCTGAGGAACATCACAGGTCATGGACAGAGTGGAGCCAGAGCCACATCAGAGGGAGACCAGAGATGGGCCAACCAACTGAACGAGTACTTCAACAGATTCCATCAGGGTTCCACTCCTCCTACCCTCGGCTCTTCACAAGTCTGCTCTCCAACGGCTGCAATCAACAGCCCCCAGCCCTCCTCTCCTCCACATCACCCCGCACCTACCCCCCCTCACTCCATCATCTTCGTGACAGCGGAGCAGGTGAGGAGAGAACTGAGGCGACTGAAGACCAGGAAAGCTGCAGGACCAGACGGGAACAGCCCCAGACTGCTCAGGGACTGTGCAGACCAATTCTGCGAGGTGGCCGCACACATCTTCAACCTGAGCCTGAGGCTTGAGAAGGTTCCTGTCTTGTGGAAGACCTCCTGTGTAGTTCCGGTTCCCAAGACAGCGCACGCGAAGGAGCCGTGCCACTACAGACCTGTTGCCTTGACCTCCCACCTGATGAAGACCATGGAGAGGCTGATCCTCACCCACCTTCGCACCGTGGTGAGCTCTGCGATGGACCCACTGCAGTTCGCCTACAGGCTGAACATCGGGGTGGACGACGCCGTCATCTACCTGCTGCACCGGGCGCTGTCTCACCTGGAGGCTGCTGGGAGTACTGTGAGAGTCATGTTCTTTGACTTCTCCAGTGCTTTCAACACCATCCGATCGGCGCTGCTGCAGAGGAAGATGGAGGGGACAAGTGTGGAGAAACAGCTGGCTGCATGGACCGGCGACTACCTCACCAACAGGCTGCAGTACGTGCGGCTGCAGGACTGCAGGTCTGAGGTCTGCAGCATCGGTGCACCACAGGGGACAGTGCTTTCACCGTTCTACTCTTCTCCATCTACACTGCAAACTACAAATACAACTGCAGCAGCTGTCATCACCAGAAGTTCTCTGATGACTCAGCTATTGTTGGCTGTGTGTCTGAGGGGGATGAACTGGAGTACAGGTCGGTCATCATGGACTTTGTGGACTGGTGTGAGAGCAACTTCCTGTGCTTGAACACTAGTAAGACAAGGGAGATGGTGATTGACTTCTGGAAAAGGACTCAAACACAGTGAGACACAGCGAGTACATTGCGCTGGTAGATAGCTTCAAATATCTGGGTGTCCACCTCAACAATAAGCTGGACTGGACTAACCACACTGACGCCCTGTACAAGAAGGGCCAAAGTCACCTCCACCTCCTGAGGAGACTGAGGTCTTTTGGCGTGTGCAGGCCTCTCCTTGGGACTTTCTATGACTCTGTGGTGGCCTCTGCCATCTTCTGTGCCATGACCTGCTGGGGCACGGGCAGCATGGACCGGGACAGAAATAGTCTGAACAGGCTGGTGAGGAGGGCCAGCTCTGTCCTGGGCTGCTCACTGGAAACGGTGGAGGAGGTCTGGAGGAAAAGGACACTGGCAAGACTGACCTCCATCATGGATAATAAGTCAAACCCACTGCACCTGATAGTTGAGGGACTGTGCTTCATCCCCTCTGCTGTCAAGATATACGACTCCTCAGTCTAAATAAGACTTATTTTTGATTCGGTAACTGTGCAATATTTTTCTTTCTTTTTCCACTCCCTCAGCTAATCTCTCTTTTTTTGTATATAATATGTAAATTGGGTTATTGATGTACAAAGTATTTTTTCTCTTACTATGACCCTGAGCTACTGTAAATGTGTGTTTCCCCCATGGGGGAGGAATAAACCCGCTCTCTCTCTTTCTCTCTCTCATTTCTGGTGGAATGGATCAGAGCAAAGTGACGTGGTTACCACAAGATGGCAGCATTTCTGGACAGTGGCGGTCCACAGCGATGCGTCGGCCATCTTTTCCCACTGCTTCTGGGTTTGACAGCGGCCGTGGAAGCGTCTCCTCGCCTCCGTGCATCAGCTCATAAAAGAGTGTCACAGCCTTTACGACGGAGCACGTGTTCAGTTGATATTTGCAGCCCGAGGTTAGACGGGTTTGACCACACATGAAACGCGCCATTTGGTCCATGTTTGCCGTCCCGCTCTGGGCTCAGCGTGAAGATAATTGGATATAAAGCATCGGAGGAAAGTCAGTAAAACACAATTAAACCTCATCAGCTGCACTTAAAGGCTGCTGGACGTGGGGGAGAAAAGGTTCGCTCGGCGATTCACGCCGTCATGTTGGTCGCTGCTGCATGACCGCTTCCTTTATGCCGCGTCAAATCCAGACTCGTGTTCTCCATTGTGTCACCGAGCCAACTTTATTGTGCTAATATGAGATGAAATTAAATGGGTGGCTGAATTTCAAACAGACGCAGTGAGCAATAACACAAATAACAAAAACCTCGCCATGTGTCAATCAATGCACATAAAGGGGACATGCTAGAGGTGGCTATTAGATTGATAGCACCCCCCCCCCACCCCACCCCACCCCTTGTTATTCCTGAAAACGGTTTTGAAAGCTACAGATGTTGTTGTTGGATCCAACACCAACCTTTACAACACAACCTGGCAACAAAGAATAATGTGCTACTGAGGTACAACTCTTCAGGTTGCATTAGCTCGGAGACCTCGAGATGCGGAGACTCACTTTAACTGGAAGGCTAAGGCTGCCCAGCTTCTCCAGTTTGAAGTGACTCAAATAAAATCGAGGAAAAAAATTAATGACATATGGAATCCTTCTGTCGAAATCTGTTGAGTTAGCCAACTCACAAAGACTACAAACTATAATATATAAATGATATGCACATTTATTCATGTTCTATTTACAGATTTTTTTTATTACAGTCGCGCTCCTTCAGATTTAAAGGAACGATACCTGGAGATAAAATGGAAAATCCCCACATGGGTTTATGGGACAGGGAGGGTGTGGAGGTGTGGGAGCGCGCGAGCGTGCCGCAGGTGTAAAAGCATGAAATACAGCCCCTGTGACGGCTGCAGCATAAACCTGGGCCACTCTAACTTTTTTAATTTGGATTGGCAAGTCAACTGCCAGGACGGCCATATTTTATTTTTAAGTCATTTTCCGAGTGTGGCGCTACGCCGCAGAGTGCCTCTCCATCATGCGCGTCAGAGGGAGCTTTATTGAGGAACGCTGGGAGTCAATTGGACGCTTGGGCACACACTGATGATGCGTACGGACGAGGGGGCGGGGGGGGGCGGTTGTTTTGGGGGGGGGGGGGGGGGGGGTGGTTGTATGTGCTATCAATCTAATAGCCACCTCTAGCATGTCCCCTTTATGTGCATTGATTGACACATGGCGAGGTTTTTGTTATTTGTGTTATTGCTCACTGCGTCTGTTTGAAATTCAGCCACCCATTTAATTTCATCTCATATTAGCACAATAAAGTTGGCTCGGTGACACAACGAGGGGGCGGGGGGGGGTGGTTGTATTGAATTTGCATATGAGGGTTTTCGTTGCTAACGAGCGTTCCTCTGGTTTCTCTTTGTTTCTAAAGAGCTGCTTAGTGTAGATTAGGGTGAAGGAGAAGAACGTACAATACTGCACACCTCCAGCACTGATGATACCACGTGTAATGTGTACTTACAGGGTAAAAGATCCCAGCGTCCCTTTAGATTAGCCTGGCAACTAGATCCGAATGCTCAGCCCTTAACTGTGCTGAATTATTAACATGTAACTGAAGATCTTTATCGACCTGGAAGTGAGAAATGTCAAAACCAGTGGAGGAGCTGCTGTCCCCTTCTTCCTGCTAAACACACATAACCACTGTGCACCCACAGGCCCCTCAGAGGACATAAACACCGTATTAAGAAAACCCCAAAACAATTACATTCCTCCGTGGTGCTAAAGAAAAGCATTGCAGAGAGCGTTGCGATTTTTTGTGTCTGTCCTGAATTTCTTCAAGGACCTCTGACTGAAATATAGTGCTTATGTATCCTCAAGGTAATGGAAAAGATGCTCTGCTGACAGCCAGGAAAGACCCAGGGTCATGTTTTTTCTCGTGCACATAAATCTTGGCCTCCCCGTGCCCCCTGCCCGCCCTTCTCGTACATCTGTAGCAGGAGATGTCTTTTGGCTATCTTGACTGATTGAGGGGCATGATTTATATCTGCTGGCCGGGATTATAGCAGAAAATTCAATTAAATGGAGGGACATAAATAGAAGATAAATAAATCGGCGCCCTCACCCCTCTGCATTGCTCTTTCCCGCAGGCTTTTGTCTGAATACATTAGATGCATTTCTCTAAAACGCTTGTTTTCGTGAAAGCATGTGATTCATCCTGATGTGTTAATTATTCCAGCAACATGGGTGCGTAAGGTAAAAGGACATATTAACGTACACATGCATATTCATTCTCCCAGTGCAGCAATTACCGGGAGACGTTAACAAGAAGAGACAGAGAGAGAGACAGAGATCTCTG
The DNA here is from genome assembly GCA_016785235.1 of Pseudorhombus dupliciocellatus. Taxonomy (NCBI): domain Eukaryota; kingdom Metazoa; phylum Chordata; class Actinopteri; order Pleuronectiformes; family Paralichthyidae; genus Pseudorhombus; species Pseudorhombus dupliciocellatus. The sequence continues at coordinate 1,747,775 of JAFBJW010000040.1, forward strand.
AGTACCTGAGAGGAAAACACAAGATATGCTAACTCTTTCCGTCTTGAACACCAGGACACAGTTTCTCCTCCGTGGCAGAGAACAGGGTCATTAGTTTTCCATAGCGTGGTGGCGGAGGACAAGAGAAAACCATTACCGGAAAGAAGAAGATTAATGACCAACGGCACTTGTGATGCAACGGCAGGAACAATAACAGGAAACGCACCTTTCCCCGTGTGTGAGGTGCTCACGTGACTTTTGAGACTTCGATACTTAAACCTTGAAAGATTTGTTCCCTGCTCCCAATTTACTCCTGACCTTTCCCCGACCGAAGCGCCGCACGTTGAACGACGCAATCCGTCCGTGTTTGCTCGCCACGCGGGGCAAACAGCCGGCCGCAGACCGTTAGTACAATATTGACACTGCTGGTTGTTTTACTGCTTAATTTGCACTGCCGCTGAGCTATTTATAGCCCTCGCCGTCCAAATGCGCCGCATGCAAATTAAGCCTCATCATAAATAATCCACTTTGAAAAATATGCGCCCCCCCCCCCCTCCATGTATCTGAAACAAGTACAAAATACTTGTTTCCCGTCTTCATCGCGTGCCAGCAAGTTTATTTTCCCGTCCTGCAGCGTTGGGGCTGTTTCGCCTCCAGCGGGGATCATTAATATACAGCTCGCCGTTTCAGATGCCCTTGCTCGACAAGGAGTTCTAAATCTGAGGAAGTGGTTAGGAGGACGCTCCTCTTAGCTTCGCAGGGCCGAGCCTGTCTCTCTACTTAAGTAGGAACTAATTTATGCCCGGTGATAAAAAATACATAATATAAAAGCGAGGAGCAGCCCGGGGCAGGAAATGGCAATAAGAGGTGTGAGCCCTCAACAACAATAACTCTGAGTGATTTACGACTCCATGACAGGTGGGTGGGGGGGGGGGGGGGGGGGGGGCGGCAGGGGGGGCTTCACCGGCATGTCAGTCAAGTACACTCATGTCATCATGACAACCCAGAAAAAGTCCTGGAAATAATGCATTCACTACCAGTTCTTTCTTTTCTCCTGCAGCTGCTGCCTCAACGTTAGAAAACTTCTTCAACAGCGCGATACCTGCGAATTGTGAAGAAACTACAAATTAGAAATTGATAGCTCCGATGTATTAATTAATCACTCTCTCTGTGATGGAGTGCGGTAAAACACATGGCACATTTGCATGATTGGAAGGGCCGTCCATGCTCGGCGATTGAAAAATGATCAGGTTGTCCGGGTCACACCTGTCTTGGCTGAAAATGTTAATAAATTCACAATCGCTAACATCTTAGCGAGCTCCGTCTGAACGCTCCTCTCTAATGATAATGAATGACGGCGATGCGCTCGACGCTCTGACATCATTCATGTCAACAAAAGCTCATTTAGAACATTGATTGGGTTAAAAATGCTAAATGTGCTAACAGGTAAAATCTTGGCATCTTTTTGTTGACGTCGCTGAAGCTGAGAGTTCAGACTGAAGTGCAGACTCTCTGACTCTCTCTCTCTCTCTTCCCGTGTGCTTGTGCAGCCTCTCAAACACACGCACGTTCGTGCACACGTGCACGGACAGAGCGAGACATGCCTGATGCAAAGGTGAGGAAATGAAGGCTGTCGCCGTGTAGCCTGCTGATAAGAGTGCAATTCCGTGCTTTACTCCCTCACTCCAGCATCTGCTGTGCCCTCATAAATCAAGCGAGAGGTGGGCAGGGGGCTGCCGTTTGAAATGAAGCTTGATCATCACATGGAGTGCATCGGAGCACATCCCAGCATTTAGCGTAACTGTTTCTGCCGCGCGTCTTACCCATCCTCCCTCGAGGCTGCGCTGCTTGTTAGTTTTCCTCACACTCCGCGTCATGTCGTCGCCTCCACTTGGGCTCCCCGCCATCTGCTGGGGGGGGGGAGTGTCACCCTGTGACCTGATAGAAAACACAAGCGCTGTTAACCCTCCGCCCATGTGTGGCGTTTAACTGGGGCTTGACAAAGCTGCCACCTCCAGGTACAGTGTGCCAAGAAAGGGCCTCTGGCTGAGTGCAGCGCATGAGTGATGTGAACGATGCCGCCGTGCCAAAATGATGTATCCCCTCCGCAGCCTGGGACCGGCGAGTGGTGTGTCCCGCACTCACTTCAGAGGGGAACCAAATTTCCTTTGAGGGCCCCTCTGCTAGCTCAGCCTCTCAAGTTGAGCCGCACCATGTTGTGTTCGTGGTCGGCCGGAGGCTAGCGAGGCTCGTCACTGACATTCAGCCTGTCCTCAAAGACACAAAGACACGCATTTAGGAAGCTCAGGGACACGATGAGGGAAGTGTGTCTGCCAAAGCTAAAAATACAATGATAATGTCTTTGCTTTATTATCCGGAGTTTACATTTCGTTTTTCTTTCAAAGACCAAAGTTTGCACTGAGGAAAACTTTATGCTGTAATCAATCTGGAACAGCACTGGTAAAGGTCACACAGCTGTGAGAACCTGCTCATTATCGGGAGAATATTCTACTAATGGGAACAGATATGTTTGGGAACTCGAGAACATCGTGTTCATGGCCATTTGTGAGCAGCTTCCTGGGAGGTTGAATTCAAATCTACAAGTCGACAGTCATTTAGCAGATGCTTTTAGCCAAAGTGACTTAACAGCGATAGCAACAACCACAGGCAAAGATCTAGAAAAAAGGCAGCGCGGGTAACTCCGAGTCGGCCTCGTCAGGCAGCGTGTACGTGCTACCTGTGGGTCATTGAAAGCGACACGGTGACACCACACCGAGACCCTTCATCATCGAGACGTCGGACGGCTGTCACGAGAGACAGAATACAGCCCGGAACCATTTTTTCTTCCGTGGTGACAGCTAATGACAAATGCGCATCACTGTGGAACTACAACCTGATTAGTGTCAACGCATAAGAGGCTTTGGGAGGATATGAACCAGCTCCTCATCGCCAACAAGGGACGTGGCTTGGTAATTGATGGCAAACGGCTGGGGCGCCCGAAGCCTTGGAGACTGTCACACTCACCGTGATGTGTGTGTTTCAAAGGCCAAATAACGCCCTCGACGTGAAAGCGAGTCTCTTCCACAGCGCTCAGTCTTTTCTCTGTCCCGTGGGACGCTTCTGGGAGGTGAAGAGGTCCTCGCGTTCTTATTGAAATTAATTTAGAAAATCCAGTATTTCATGTTTTGTTGCAGCAAACCAATTTTTCACTCCAAGGCTGATTTCTTTACCTCCAAACAATCCAGTCCCACATATTGATTAGCATATTACCTTTGGCTCTCTGAGCTGTTGTTAAAAAATTCAGCTCGGCCTTTATTAATGGAAATCAGGGGTGAAGCGCGTATAATCCATATGCATGCTTTGAATGATTTATTAACAACTATTCAGATACAAAACCAATTTGTCTCATTAAACGCGATTTTATTTATCAAGCTGTTGGGACGAGGTTCAAAATTAATAAGCAAATAATTGCCAACAAAAGCGCGGCTTCAGGCGAGCGGCTCTGTGAAATATTGCTTCACTGAGTGATCCTGAGCGACCTCCAGAACTGCCTGAATGTGCGCACTGGAATTCTCCGAGCAGCCTTTATTAAGAACCCTCACGTGGCTAATGGAGGACGCTGCACTGAGGTATCAACGCATGTCCTGCGATATTCAAAAGAACAAAGGACGAGGGTTGTGATAATTTGGACGTTTGGAAGTTTATTTGTGCTCTGGTCAAATCTCCAGAACTGTTTTTCAATGACAAGGAAATAAAAATACACACTAATTCTCTTCTGTACATTCGGTTCAAGCAGCAGAAGGTAATTACAAAAAAACGTGGTTCATACAAAGACGATGAATGTTGGACATGTTTATTTCTGTATTTCTTTATTTTACCAGGTCTGTCTGACCTGAACAATACAAAGGGTTGAATAACAGAACGTAATAGAGGCTTTAAACGGAAACAGAAAAGTAGAAATCTTGAGTGACAGAGTACTCAAAGAATGTCATGGTCAAAGCCACCAGGTCACAGGGACGGAAATCTTTGACGGTCAAAGTCTCCAACAGAATAATTGATTATATTTATATATATTATTATATTATATTATATTAATATATATTAACTTCCTGATTGAGTTGAGTCAAGTAACCACATCATGTTTGAGAAGACTGATCAGGATCCTAGCTGAAGACCAGCACCCATGTCCTCGAGTCCTCATCTGCTCCGGCTCGTTTTTCCCATTCTCGCACAGAATCTTTTTGAGAATGTTCTGTCATATATAAAGTGTTCTACAGAGCTGGAACAAGTCTCTGTTCTTCCTCCCTCGCTCAGCGACAAGATCGATTGAGGGGAGAGAAGACGAGACCTTTCTCTCTCCGTGTGTCGGGCGACCATATTCATATATTTCCCGCCTGACCTTTAAGTCCTGTAAAAGAGCCACCTCATTTAGAGTGAGTAAAGGTTTGAAGGCTGTTGGAGACGACATTGTAAGGATAGTTTTGCCTCTTATCTCTGACTATTAGCTGGCAGCAGGTGCTGGTTTAATGTTGGAAGGTCGGATTTAATTCAATCTAATTTTCTATTTTGAATTTATTTCCTTCCTACCTGAGCTGAAAAGAACTGGATTCAGAGCGGCTCTGCTGCAGTGACACTGTGTGCAGACAGCCCAAGGATAGTCACTGATGAGTTATTTAACATGAAGACAAACCATAATAAAAGGTTATATACACTGTATATTAATGACAGCTATTATGGCCTGGCGTCTGTGCTGGTCCCGTTGCCTCTGGGTGGCGCTACAGGCAACAGGAGAAGCCTCGGTTGATTCTTTGACGAGCGCCTGAGTATTTAAATACTCAATGCTTTCTGTCGTCTAATCTACTGAAAAGAGGACATATTGGATATTGAGCATCTACAGAGAATAATTAAGATCAATATTTGATCGTTCTCTTGTCTCATGTTACGGCTTTATCTATTTTTCGAGTTCATTTCAGCGACTTCAGACATATTGTTGATTCCTGAGAGGTTGACTGTGCCTTGATGTTTTTTTTTCCCCCCTTTCACCACTGGACAGAATTATTTTGGGCTCTGTGACTTTCACAGAAACGGGCACAGAATTAGATTGGAGTCATGCTCAGCTGGTCCCGTCTCTTACCGAATGTCATTGTTGTCATCGGCGGTTCTGGGGGCTGGTGGGGGGGGGGTTCTCCGCGAGCAGAGGACCTGAATGCCAAATATTATCTCGTCTTCGCATCATTTCACGTTGACGTAACCAAGTCTGCTATTGTAAAAACACAAACACTAAGTAGATATGGACTCTGGAGAGTTCGAAACGCTGCCAAGGCCGAAAAGTGTCCCACGTGAATGTCAAGTACTTGAGGTTGTGAAAGAAAGCGGAGGACAAAAAAAATGAATCCTCATCCACACCGACACTTAAGGGCTTCTTTCTGAACCTCCACAAGGTTAACTCTCTATCTCGCCATTTGAAACCAAGACAGTGGATTATTTTATTGTCTCCTCGCTGTGTTGGGCTCCTCCAATGGGCTGGGTGCATCACCCCGGCACTGAATGTTCATCAGCGTGATTCTGTAACCCGGAAAAGAATGCTAACAAAAATGTAACCTTCAAATCCGGCTGCACCGTACTGCAAACACTCATAATGAACATTGGGATTTTATTGAAAACTAGAGATTTGGGCTGAATATTATTTGTCATCTCCATGACCTCGTAACCACGCAGTTAAAAAATGAAGAGGAGAAATCCGTGTAGCTGCAGGTGTTAGCCCGCATCGCTGTTGTTTCCAGACGCTTATTGAAACGGCAATCACGTGGCTCACAGCGGTGGGCTGCCGATCATTTTACAGTGAGAGCATGTTTTTAATTTTCTGAGCCTGAGCCGCGCACCTGCGTTCAGCTTCATCAGCGTTTGCCAGAGAGAGGCCGCGGCTCTGTGACGGCTGGAACCCTCCGTCACATGTCATCGTTCAGACATTTAAAACACATTCTGGATTTTATTATTATTATTATTATTATTGTCATCGTGATTATTTTCTACAGCTGACTGAAGCCTGTTGGCCGTGCACTTCCTTCGTACATCTGCACTCTACCTCAATTATCCCCATTGTCTCTGCCGGCTCGGTGCTTTCTACCAAAACAAAGCCGTTGGATCTTTATTGAAAAGGGCAATTTTTTATTTCATCTTTTATGTTTTTTACGACTATGGGTAGAGCGAGAGTAATTGCTTGTACCATTAAAGTAATAAAAACGCTGATTTGGTAATTTAGGAGCGACACTATTTCTTTACTGCTATCTGTGTGACAGACGTCACACGTGTGTGTGTGTGTGTGTGTTCATGCAGGATTCAGGTGACACCCAGCTCTAACACAAGCATATGCAAAGGAGCATTCAGGAAAATTCATTCACATAACGTATCGTCACTACATCCCTCTGCACGCTCCCTCGTTCCCTTCCAATCCTCCGGTTCCTCCCTCTTTTTATTTTTATCAACAAAATGGAGAGCTGCCTCTCAGAGCAAGAAATAAGAAGTCCGTCTCACTCCGCTGGCCAAAGTAATAGAGAAATGACTGGAGCAACAGGCAAAGGTTATTTACAGCTTTTATTTATTTATTTGTTGAGACGTTATCTGGTGCAAGGAGGGGGGTGGGGGGAGAAAAGCAATATTCATTTTTTTTAATGGCGCCGCCCACCACAGATAATGTCCCAGTGTTATTTCCTTTCTTCTGGATTCCTCATGCAGCGGAGGTGCAGTTCTTGTTCTCCCAGGCGGAAAAAAAGGAAAATATGCCTTATTAGAATCTAAACTGGAACAACTTCCACGTGTAGGTGATTTATTTTCAGTTCCGTCTTCAGCAGTGTCTTTTTTAATGGATACTCTGAATTTGGAAGGAGACATCTTATAATCATCTTCATTTTTTCTTTTGAATACTATGACATTCACAAACAAGTATCCGTCTTGACCCATCAGCGGAACAATACTAATTATAATTTTTGTTCATCTTTCCGCTCTATGCCTAAACTACGTGTGCGTATCCCCTGACTCACTACACTGTGTGGTGGACACCGACTCATTAAGGCTGCCTGCTGTTGTACTTTGAAATTGATGATTTATTGTTTACTCAACAACAATGACTCTGAAAACGACAGCATTTCCTGTTAATGAGCCGCTCTGATGCCGCTGCTGTTCCGGGTCCCACGTGGAGACGTGTAGTCGATGAGACGGACCGCTCGCTGAACCCCCATCAGCCTTTCATTCATCTCCAAATTTCTTTTTGATCTACATTGTTTCCACTCTCAGGACTGTGTGTGTGTTTTTTTTTATTAATGCATGATTCCTCTTGTCGTCCTCCACTTAATGTGGACGCTGAGAATGTAATAAGAAAGGTTTTAAACTTCAAAATGATAATATTAATATTCATGACACAGACTTCTAAACACCAACACGCCGTGAAGTCGATGAAAAGGTCACAAAACTTCACTTCAATCGACATTTTACACACAATTCTGAATGAAAATGTAAACGTTTGAACATCTGCGTCTGTACGTTTCTTCCATCGCCACGGTAACAGCATGGTAAGAGTGCTGACCCGGGGACACAACTAATCTCCATGTAAATTAGAAAAATTCAGTCTAATGTCAGTGTCACACACGATGTGAAATATTCAAACCCACTCACGGATTCAGCCGGTGATGTACCAGGTTTTCAGTAAAACTTCCACCGAGTTCATTGAACAAAATAAAACTTCTAATTGATCAGAGATAATTTTTTTCTTTTTCTTGTCCAAAAGACAGAACGGAAACGTTTGAAACGGCAATCCGGGCGTCCGTCGTTCCACGCTCCATGTGCCGGGTGAAGCCGTAATCTGGGCCAAACCAATTTGGCCATGTGGGTCAGTTCCATTGTGTTTGTGTTCACGCTGTGTAACCTTTGTGGTCGTCTTGTCGCTTTTGCTTCTCTCTTGGCCGTTAATGATTCCATGAGATATATCCACATGTGTTGCCGTCTTTCCAGCGTGACGGCGGCCTGAAAGTCCTGGTTTGTAATTTGTTCAGGCTTGTTGACCTTTTCAGAAACTTTGTATGGAACACAATTTATGTGGATGTTGAGTCCACGGAATCCTGTTTTAATCAATTCTCACCGAGGCTAACAAAGTGGGCGACTGCGGCTCGGGAGCCAAAGCGGGTCATCCGATAACAAGATGGTCAATGGTTTAATCTGCGGCTCCTCTGGTCCGAATGCTGTGTAAATTATTTATGTTGATGTGCTTGTTAAGGCCAGAAAAGAACTTCGTAAAATCAAACTTACAAGGAGTAAAATATGGATTTTTAAAAACTTTAATAAATCTTAATATATCTTAGTCAAGAGAAAAATTGTTTTTTTTAATGATTGTGGGATAAAAATGATCTGAAGAGCGATTGGGCCAAGTCACAGGTTCAGAATCAAAGGCATTGACCTGACTTGAACTTTTGACATTTTCAAACTTTGTCTCTGTGTCTCAAGTGTTTCTCACAATAAGAACGAGAGCCTGCGTCGTCCCACCGGCCTGGACATGAAAGAAGTCGTTCAGACACGATTAGGATGAATTCATTTGATCCGGTGAGTCTGATCGCTCACTCCATAGTTATCTCATGACCTCCTCTGTTTTTCATTCGGCTCGACTGATTCATCTGCGAATCTGAGAGCATCTCATTCGATTTCAGGTATTTGGCAAGTTTCAAGTAATTTGAATCGGAAAAGGGGGAAACGTCCCCGCCGTCCCGTCCTCCGGAGCGCAGATGAAACGAGGAGATGAAAGAGGCGGTGGGCCGGATGAAAGGAGGCGAACAGTCATGTGGCACCTATTAATCTGCTGCCGGTCAAATCAGCGGTTACAGGTATTAAGACGAGGCCGGCCGCACGGGGCTCCGCGTCTCACGCAGAAAGCTAATGACTGGTTTGAAATCCAGCTCACTGCCGCCGGGTGGGAGGCACGAATAGAAAACCGTGGAGCAAACGAGCTCAGCCAGGTGTGCACGCTGTTCCCGACAGGAACAGAGCGGCGGAGCCAGGCGACGTGGCATTCACAGAGCTGCGAGCGGTGCCCTTCTCTGCCTCTAATGCATCCGAGGGTGCGTGATTGATTATTTTGCGCAGGAGCGGGCGTCTTAATGTCCTAATGCATTGCTCTGTCACAGAGGGCTGCTCTGGCGAGCTGCCCTCCCCACAGACTGATCTGTCGCTCGACTGGATGAGACCAGGGTAAATAAAGAAAGAGGGAGGCTGAGACAGACAAGTGGAGGAGGAGGAGGAGGAGGGGGGGGACGAGCAACAAGGCAGATCAACATAAACAACATCACACTCCCACTCTCCAAAAACAGTTGTCAAGATTACTTCTCAGCCATGTTTGCGGCTCCTTTTTTTCAGCGTATTGATTTGGTGAGGTGAGGCCCAGTTCATGTCGGGCCACAGGCTCCAGTTGTTGTTGTTGTCCTGTTCCTGTAGAGGGGTAACAGGAAAATCAATATATTGTTTGGCAGCATTTTCATGTGCTTTTACCGCAGCGAGAGCCACGATGGTTTATTCTCATGTTCACATGTTGCTTGTGGCAAAAAAGTCATGTTATTATCTGTAGTTTAGGTAGATAAAGTTCTCAGTCACATTAAAATAAGGCCATTTCTATAAATGTCATCAGATCTTTTTTTAAAAGATGTTTTATTTTCACAGACCCCTTGTAATTCCACCACGGACAACCAGGGGTCCGTGGACCTCTGGTGTAGAGGACCCTGGGACGAGGGTCGGTTTAACTCTAACCTGATTGTAGTGGCAGCAACTTAGAGTACTAAGATATACTACAAGATATACTGCTTCACTACAGCAGTCACCTCTACCTCACCTCGGTCCGACTGTTCCTCTGTGTGATGACATCAGAGACAGATAAACATTTCCATTTGTGTCAGGCGGCGTTTTCTTTAAACATGCGGCACTGATTCCCGGGAGAGGGACAGTTTAAGGTTTTTTTTAATATATATACATATTTCAAAAAAAAAAAAACATTTCTCTAACCTGAAGCGTATATTTGTAGCTGGTAATTGCAGCTGCCGTGAACAAATACTGCGTGAATAAACAACTGGAAAATGTCAGGAGGGAACATTTGAAAACACATTCTGTCAGATACAGTGTTTAATTGCACAATCCATGTGGTAGTATTTTTTTTTTTCGCCCCTGCAATAAATATTGGTGCAGCAGCAGAAAGGTGGATGAGGCCACACGGCTATCTCTCGCTCTCTCGCTCATTATTCAGCTGTTACTTATTGTCGCGTTACTACTCTATTAAAATAAATGAGTATGACTCAAATCTCGCTGTTTATGGGCTTTCATTAACAGCTTTTATTCCCATGGCTTCTAATTAAAAATTATAGTAAAAGAAAAAGTATTAGTCATATCTAAGTCGTCTCAGCTACTTCAAATTGCTCATTATTGCCGCCTTTGTCTGATCGATGTCGGCCGTGCGAGACAGAAAAAGATTGCAGCTGTAATCTGCAGACTGGAGTTTTACTTTCACTGGAAAGATTGAAGATTCCTCTCCGCGTGTGGAAGGGGATTGTATCGGCACCTTCAGAGCTACAGCGTGCATAATAAGGCTATGATATATAACTCACCAGCAGGCTGCAGAATCTGGCGTCCTTATGCTGACAGCCGAGCCCAGCGCGTGCCAATCTCTGCCCCGAGAGAAATAACTCTTCGAGAGGAGCATTTTTGTGTTGCCAAAAAATGTGTAATTTGCAGCTTCAGTGGAGTGTTGAAATGTAATGACCCAAGGTGGAGCAAATAGGGGGAGAAGACACGGGAATTAGCCTGCGTCAGTCTTCACGTGCTCCTCCCAGCCTCACTAATGCACAGTAAATACAAACAGTGGTTCTTTGAAAGTGGTTCAGACACTGAAACTCAGGTATTCAGACAGAGCAGGTGTGGGTTCTCTGCCTGTTTTATATTCATATATAACAGATGATTAATACACAAACTTCAGGGAACCTTCCTGCTGGAGCAGGTGGAGCACTTTTATTTACTGGAGGAGAAATCTGAGGAGCTGTGGGATGATTAATGGAAGAGCAAAGGAGACAAACACAGGAAAAAAAAAAAAAAAAAACAGTTTTCTCTCTCGTCTTTGATTGTTGCTAAGATATTCCATCATTTGAACATTTTTAAAATCAAAATATGTGACAAGTTTACAAGAGGAAAATCAGCCGAGCTGTTAACAGCTCAGAGAAACGTGATGCGGGCTGCACGCTGCGTTTTGTAAGATGTCAGGAGCCGAAGGAAACAACCGGGTTTAATCGTGAGCAACATGTCATATTTTATTTTATTTTATCCACAGTGTAAAAGATTTATTTTAAAGATGACAAGCTACAACAGCTGTCAAATAAATCTGGTGCAGCAGACGGTACAGTGTTACCCTCGGAAATGTATCGTGGAGGAAGTTTACACTCAAGTAAACGCATCTCAAGCGCGGCAGTAAATGGACTTTGTTCCTCTCCACCTCTGCAGCCGCCTCATGTCGAGAGTCTGATGGGATAAAACAAACACGGAGTCAATTCCTCGCTACGTTCCTCCGCTCTGCCCCGGCCCCCTGACCTTCCACTGTACACACTGCGGAACCGGCTGTGGTCGGGAGGGTTTATCAAGCAATGTGCTCACTTGACTGCTCCCACTGGTGGCGCAGGAAAACCAATATAACATTTGAGTGCAAATGGCAAACTCACACCACAGGAAATGCAAACGGCAGGGCGCTGGCTCCTCGACACCGCGATGCTGAAGTGAGCACTGAACTCTCAACCCGCAATCATGGCGCCCTCCGTGGCCCCTTCACTCTTCACTTGGTCTGCCTCCTCCTCCTCGCCCTCCTCTCTGCAGACTCCGCCTCAGTAGAGTAATCTCGGCGGCTCAGGTGAAATGGGTTTGCTTGTTTGGATTTCCGGTGAGGAGCTGGTGTGCTTCTATTTGCTTGCTGCAGAGCGTTGCTTTATGTGCCAGCATGGCCACCGCTGCTTCACGGCGAGGAGTTCCTACGCTATCACCGCTACGGGTGTGAGAATGTGGTGACAGGAAGCAGTGGCCTACGTCGATGCACGCTCGAATCTGTAGGGGAGGGAGAGGATTGTCTCCTTTATGCTTGGAAGACTTCAGTAAAGCCTGTAACCAAAGACGGAGGAGGAGGAGGAGGCCACGTTGTGCAGACGATATCATCTGGGGACAGAGTCTGTGCAGAAGTAATTAGGGGGTGGAGCCAAAGCATCAAAGTCCCACTGATAAATCCACCAGCTTCCAGTCAGCCTCAGCTGTCGATCAGGACAGTTTTATAGAAGCTAATTAAAACCGAACTTACCTGGAGGTAAAGACTTTAACAAACCGTCCTGGAGAAAACATCTGTCGCACCTGGCAGGGACAGACGAAGCGCCGGCGCGTGCACAACTGCGCAACTGTTGTCGTAGGCTTAAATTTGGTGCCAGCAAAGTACTCGCCCGCCTCAGTTACGCTGGTGTGATCTGGTTGACAGCCAACTGTCGTCCGTCGCCTGGTTACCGTAGCAACAGCACCGTTTGCTGCCTCCGTGCCTCCAAGTGAGCCGCGGTCACCTGGTTGGTGCTGTAATGGTTGGAAGCGGAGGTCAGATCGCCGAGATTAGACTTTGACCCCTGCAGCTGTTGACGCTGTCAGTCAGTCCGTCAGCTCTGCCCATCTATAACATGGACACCCACACGTTATCAGTAAATATGTTCACACTGCATGACCATAATAAACCGCCAGTGATCTGCTCCCTTTCCCCTGGTTTGTGTTTGACGTTTTGAGCGATGTGTTGAACACCGAGTCATCTGAAGCGCAGGCAGGCGGCCGGTCCGGGTTCCCAGGCAAGGTCGGGCGGAACCATGGGGAGTGAATAATCGCTGGCAAGATACTGTATCTGTTTCCACAGCTTCATCAGCCCTGCCGCTAATTAAGACTAATTAGGAGGCACCGGGGAAACAGGCAGGCTCAAAAAACGTAATTAATGTGAGGTCCCACGACATTCCTGCGAATTAACAACGTCCTCAGCACCTGCTTTTCACGAGACGGCACATTAACCCGCCGCTGCTCGCCGGCCTCCAGACAGTCCGCAGACATCCAGCAGAATCCTGAAGTAACTGCTGCAACCTCTGATTAGCGGCAAGATCTGAGCCCGTCATTCCCAATTGATGGGTTGAAAAATGGCCAGGCTCGATGTGCTGCAATAACAGCCGACGGGGGCGAGAGCGCGTCAGGTACGTGCCGGGGGTTACCAAACGCACCTTTTTTAAGAAATCCTTTCGTTTCTGTTTTCTTTGCTCCGTTGCGTCTCTTTGTTTTGTCTGTTCTTCACCGGCGTGATAAATAATTAGTTGGCCCTCTGATTCCTGGATTGTGGAGGAGTCGGCAGGAAGCGCCGGCGCCTCTTTCAAATACGGTTATTATTTATTGTTTGTTCAGACACAGAGAACATTGCGAACAACTCAATCAGACGTGGAGAGGACCTGTGACCATTGGCCAACTCATCCCTTAGAGTCGAGGATGAATGATGCGTTGACTTTATTGATCCCGAACTTTGAAATTCACTTTCATTTTTAGCAGCAGACGTGTTGCATGGTCTTCAAACATCTCTAATTATTTCTGTTTACTTAGTTTGGGATTTTAAAAATTCACTTTTTTCCAAAATCAAACAGCGTCTGTCCGACGACGTCTTTATTCCGGGCGAGTGCAGATCTTCATCAGCCGCCTGTGCCTGTTTCCCTCTCACTGCTCTAACAGACTCCTGGATGCTTCTTATTTAACAGACAGAGTTGTATCGATCTTCTCATTTAACTCACAGATACTCAGAAATGAGCACATTTCCCAAGATGTGGAATATTTACCTCGACGTTATTAGTGTTCCAGTGGGGAGGGGGGAAGGGGGGAAGGCAGACGATATGATTCCCTATCTTGTTGTAGTTCGTTTTCAAAGACAAATCGGACCCTTGGTCTTTGACTTCCTGTTGGCGGCAGACGGAGGTCGGCTCCGCGGCGCCCCCCTCCCGATGTGGAATGTGGTTCCGAGATGAGCTGAACGCAGGGCTGCCTCCCCGCCACTCGCCAGTCTGTCCGGCCCACATAAAAACAGTGGGAGGAACATCAGTTACTGACTCGTCTCCTTGACCTTGACTCCCAACACATCGCTCAACCCACAGAGCCCCTCCCCTCACAGGACTGGGGACAAAGTGGATTTTCTGTTGTTGTGCCATGCAGCCAGAGGTTTAATGATGTTACTTTAGACTTCATGGGCTGGACAACACAGCGAGGGAGCTAATCTGCTAGCGTGTTTACAGCAGTATGACATTGGCCAATATAATAATAATAATAGTTTTTACTCTTTATTGTGCCTTTTTTGTAAACACTAGAATGTGGCTCTGGAGGTCAAGCGGCTTCCCCACCGGTTTGGTCTGAGATGTCCTCGGGCAGGATGCTGAACGCATGAGTGTGTATTGTTTGTGTTGTGTAAGCAGGAGTTTGACTTGTGTTTGGTTGTAAAGTGTATATGACTCTTTTTCTGAAGGCAAAAAAAAAAAAAATCTACTTCAGCTGCCGTTTTGTTTTTTCATTAGATCCATTTCGTACCTGCGCGGCAGAAGGACACAGTGTCTATCAGACTTGAAATCGCTTTATCTTTACTGCGCCATGAGCCGCCTCATGTTCCCCATTCAATCTCTACAGCCGTGAAAGAAGCGAACCAACCAGCTCTCTACTGCAGTTTATGGTGAATTTAAACTCCGAATAATCCTCCACTGGCAGCTTGTGACATGTGTGTTTATGACCCAGGAGTTAGCATAGCATGAGCACAGCTCTCAGGACGTGTTGAACTTCAGGGAAGGTGGTGACACCACCGCACAGTTTGCTGCTGCAGGGGATCGGGTCTGGGCTCCAGCCTCCTGTCGAAAACACATCAGAGGCCGGCGGGAAGCATCACAGGAGAACATGTCTGCAGGCTTTAACAAACATATGCTGCACCGAAACGCGAGCATCACAGGGAAAAGGTTGAGACGGAGAGCGAGAGCCAGAGGTTAAATGTGCTTAGTGGAATACCAAAAAAGACCTGACAGCTTTCCTCTTAATTAAGACCCACAGCATCACGTAACTCTTGGGATATTCACGTCCGAGCGGCGAGAGGAGCCTGATGAGGATCAAAACAGAGCAAGTTCCCCTCAGGTTGGACGTGTTGCCCCTGTCCAAACCCCGATACTCCACCAAACTAATTTATGCTCATTCTGCAAATCGCTGCGATGTCCCCCGCAGCCCATTTTCTCCCATTTCGTGGCAGCAGGTGAGAGATTTAAATGGGATTTGCGTCCGCAACCGACAGGAGCGCGAGCGTGGTTGGTGCGCGCGGGGAAGATGGTGTGAAGATTGTAATAGAGGAGCGGGAGGAAAATGGAAGGCACTGCATTTGACCTTGTGAGCGGCACTGAGAGGAGAAAGATAGCTGGGCAGATTGGAAGGGAGATTTAGAAAGATAAAGGTGAGGAGATTATGGGAGGGACACAATAACGGCATCTCTAAACAATACGCCAGACAGATGGGCTTCAGAAGGCCACAGAGAAATCAAAATTGAAAAATACAATCAGGAATTTATTGAAGGCAAAAGACTTTTTTTTTTTTTTTTTATTATATGTTATTGTCTAAAGCATCTCTATAGATACATTTCACCCTTCACACCTTTTATGACAATTACTTAAATTCTGTGAAACGAGCAATTCAATGACTGGAAATCTCAGATATTTTTATACATTTCCAATAGAAGCATAAATCATCTCCGAATGTGATGATTATTAAACATTAAATTAATCTTGTGCTTTGTTCTGCCTGAAAACACTCAGGTTCTGAGAGCTGATCCTTCAGCCTCTATGAATGATTAAATGCAGAAGTGAAGGTTGGTGGGATTATTACTGAGAAAGAAAGAAAGATGAGGATTCTGCAATGAGCTCGGAGAGCAAAGGAACCACTGCACGGTTCCTGCTGCTTCTGGTGCCAGTGAGATGATGAATCCTTTCGACAACACACGACCCTCAAGTCTTTCCAGATGTAAAAATCTGCTGACCGTTAATGATTTTACACATCTCTGTGTCTCCGGTGGATGTTTGAGGCAGCCTCCTCCTCCTCCTCATCTGATTCTGTCTTTCAGATTCTCCTTGGTAAAACCTTGGAGCTACAAACCTGTGTGCTGCTCACCACACCACGTGCACATACATCACCTTCCCGTTCCATGGCGCTGACAAAGGCCAGGAATGTGAGCAGGCACATATTTGCTCAGCCCAAGGAGTTTGTGTTGCGTTGTGGCATGAGGCTGTTTTTTTTTTTTTTGTTTTGTTTTTGCCAGGTGACCCTGAGCTTTGTCGCCACAGCTCTTTGTGCGGATACTGTCACTGTGTCAGTGGAGAGGTTGGTTCAATAGACTGTGGCCCATCAGTGCTGGGTAAGAGAGATGGATAGATAGAGACCGTCCAACCTGAAGAATGCCTTCACCTTCATTCGGTCTATCTTGGAATTCCGTGCATATATATTGATCCATATATTCAGAGTGTGTTTTTAATGAGTGTGTGTGGGTACGTCATCATTCACAAAGAGGAAAGGGAGGCTCAGTTCTCTGAGAGCCAGGCTGCCGTGTTTATTTGTTCCCTCTGTTCTCGGTGCTGCCGGGGGAAGATTGATCACACCCTCCTCCAAGGTCTGGCTCGGCTCCCTTTAGCTAAACGCTGTATCGTATTTTTACCCATTGTCTGGCTGTAGCTGGCAGGTGGAATCACTACATCTCACAGTGACTCCTCGTGACACCTTCATCACTAAAAAAACCTCCACTGTCCTTGAGCGCTGATTGCACCACAGGCTTAATCTAAACACTATATAGTTCCTGCCAGAAAACCTTTCAGCCTATTAACGTTTTAGCCCTTTTTTCCCTCCTCCTCCTCCTCCTCCTCCTCCCCCGGCTTTGCTTTCCTGATCATTCCATCCCTGACATTGTTTCTCCCCCTTGTTGTTCAGCCTGTCTCGTGAAGTATTGGAAATCAGCCGGATTAACGTTGGAATTGGGTTCGGATCATGAGGCTTTGCGGCGCGTTGTTTAACACACAGCGGCGTCAAAAAAAAAAAAAAAAAAACAGGGAGCAGCAGGATACGTGTTACAGCGTTTAACAAAACGTGACCAACGGAAGATCCCACGCTCACATGGGGGGAGGAGGAGCGGGGCGGCGAGGGCCTCCCGAGAGCGAGCGTGTCGGTAAATCAGTCACTTAAAAAACAAATAACATCAAACAAGTGCCAATAGCCTTGTCAGCAAAAGGAGCCATCATGGAGCTTATAGGCTGTACCTTTATATCTTTCACCTCCTCAATAAATAAGATATGGGGTCGGCATTAAATCTGAGAGGAATGCACCTGAGTAATAAAAACGACGGCGTTATGAATCACAATACATTCGTACGAGAGGCGTGGGGAAGAGAAATGAGCGGAGTCGAGCCGCCGACAGATTTAAAATTCACTGTTGCTGTGCGATGATGAAGCACGGTTACGTGGCAGCAACGCACAGGCCCTCCCTCCCTCCCTCCCTCCCTCCTCCTGCGCTCAGATCATGTGTTTGTCAGACGTTGTTTTTGTGGGCGTTTTGACTTATTCTTATTCCCTGTTATTTGCTCTCGCTCAGCAGCCGCCGCGCTCCCCGTTTTCCAGTGTGGGGAAATTATGCTGAGCGCAGCGAGAAAATAATGAAGGCACTGCAAACCAATAAGGAACCCAGAATACAGGGTGCTTACAAATAACTATTTTATGTTCAAAGACCACAGGCTGTGTGCGAGAAGTGAGTGACAGAGCAGCGGAGAACAAGAAGAGGCGAGATGAGAAAGTGAATGGAGGGGGTGGGGGTGGGGTGGGGGGGGTTCTTCCTTTTGGACAAATCAGTCTCTGAGGGTCGTGCTGCCCAAAAGCTGTCGAGGGAACACAAACTAATCCCTCAATCTTGGACTGGAGTGCAACGAGTGATTTGTAAATGCTGCCCTTTACAAATCGCTCTCAACCTTCTTTTAGTTTTTATTTTTTTCGACTTAATAGTGACAGTATTTTTCTCTCTCTCTCTCTCCGCTCGTCTTTGGTTTGGCCTTCCTGATGCATGCCAGTGAGCGGGGGCATTCCCGTTAATGCAGCTTCGTCCCCTCTGTTCCAGGAGACTCTGCCTCTCTCTCCCTCTGAGGTTCTGTTGAGATGCAGCAAAAGAGGTGGATTAGTGTGTGCTTGGTTCATTTCAATGCCTCTGAAGAATCAGAGACTAATCCTGGCCTCGGCTGCCTGGATGCTTCTGCTCAGTGTTCACACGGGGCAGAGATCCCCTCGGTCCAGGTGTCCGGGCTGCAGGTTTACCCCAGCCTGACATCTGGAAAGCTAGCCCCCGTTTAAAAGAGGTGAAACTCTCTCAAATATTTAAGTGATAAAATGTGATGTTTGCCTTCAACTGAAAAGCTCAACCATGTTTCTCATTTTCGATGGAGACATACTAAAAAAACAAGATATCTGATGCTGTGAACCTGACTCGTGGCGTTGTCGGGAAAGTGAAGTGAAGTCAGCAAACATTAAGAGTCAGGAGAGAGGGACAAACCTAGTGGAGCAGGTCTCTATTATCCAAAGACACCAACCTGCCGGCCAGAGGATGGAGCTCACTGTCACGTTTAGCTCTAGTGGTAGCCGAGTGGATAATTTTAGAATCTATTATCTCAGGTTTTCTCTTATCTGAGCCAGAGATGTCGGCCGCTGCCTCGAGAGAAATTACTCTCAGCGGGAAAAGTTTCAGCATGTCAGTGTCAAGATTCACGAAATAAAGGAATAAAAGAAGATTTATATTGGTTGAAACGTAATTTAAACGTAATTTAATGCTATAATAAACGTCCTTATACATCCGTGCCCATCAACGTGAAGCCAAATAGTCTTGATCGCCCCCTGGTGGCTCATTGAAGTAGACGTTATAAACCTCGCCTCCTCCATGTGTATTGCCGGGGACCTTGTTTTTCATGATCACTACCACACTGCAGTTTTTACACAAGGTTATTGACTGACACTCATCTGTGTGATGGACAGGCAACATATCCTTCACCTGAGAACCGTCATCGTCAAACGTCTCAGAACCAGGATACAATACAACTACCACCTAGCGCAGGTAAGTCCCTCTGCTCTGACGGCTGGATACAGGTTTGTAGTTACTACGCGTCTGCGAAGAGCAGCCATGGCCTCGCTGTTTGTGGTGAGAGTCCAGCGATCGGCAGAGAGTCGGAGCAGCAGCAGTGTGTTACGCAGACGGAGGCTGTGCGCTGTGAGAGAGACACATGCGCTTTCTCTAGACATTAGGAGGAGCTGCATGTGTGAGTGCACATGTCAGAACGAGTTGAACCGGACAATAAACCGACTCTATCCCAGGTGCGGAGTCTGAATCATGTTTGAAAGAGATAAAGGAAAATCCAAGAAGCGTCTCACTGATGCTGTTTTAAATTGCTGCTGAAATCGGACATGACGCTGACACGCTCTCGAACCTTTGAGCTGTTCTCAGAGACATCTGTAAACCCTGACCCGTGGACCAGAGCTCAGTGGTGAACGCCGAACCAATTAATCTCACGCGGCGTGTTGGAGTCGGGCCGCAGCGCTGCGATGCCAGCCCAACCGGCAAAACCCACCGCGATGCACAGAGACGGTGGCTGCAGAGGCCAACGTTGACAGCACTTGTTAGTAAGATAAATACACTGTGGGCATTAGTCTCTTCAGGGAAACTGCTAATAGTCATAAAAGCGTGAAGTAATGCCAGACTTAGCCTTCGAGGTCATGCATTTAAGATTCCCTGATAATCCCCTGGTTTTCCCTGTCGAGTCGTTTGTCAGAACATTTCGCTGTGTGCACGTGGGAGGGAGAGCTTCTGTGTTTGTGGCTCTGTGTGTGAATGTGTGTCCATTGGCTTGGTCGGGTTAAGTGAATGATTGTGCGGAGAGATTGGGAGGCAGCGATTCTATTCCCTAAACACGCCGCTTGTTCCGCCCGTTTGTTTATTTATTTCTTCATCCCGCCTCTTAAGTCGGAGTTTATTTCTTGCAGGAGACTCGCGGCTCCCCCGGCACAGCGACTCACAGACACAGTCGGCCCTTTATGCCTGTGCCGAGGACACAGCAGGACGGACTGCTGTGTCTTATAAAAGGCATGAGGTCCATAGATGTTATATGACACGTCTCCTGAAGCGGCCGATGGTCACAAAGCGAAACATATACCATCATGCATTGCATTCACCACAGAGAGGTGAGAGGAGCGAGACCGAACCTGTCAGAGGGGAATGGAGACGCGCTGTCGTCACCTTTGGGCAGCTGCCATGTTCCCCTGTTCAGTCAGAGCCTTCACAGGTGACTCTGTGAGAACAGGACGCCATCGAAAATCTCAGACGGGGGGTCTGACGGGATCTCTGTGTAAAAATGAGCCCGTGCAGTTTTTTACCGAAGAGCTGCAGTCAGAGCGGCGAGGGCTGGTGACCGGGCCATTACTCACTGGCTGCTCTGTGACTGGACTGGGACCTGGCTTAATGGGGAATCTGTTGCCAATTTCAAACCATCTATCTATGAGGCCGTTGCGCCTTTTTTACTGCTCTGGAAGTCAATAAAGTTCACAGCCGCCGGCTGAGTTCAGGTGTAGGGAGGACTTTTCTTCGGTTTCAGCTGTTGTCTTCTGTGAAATAATGTCATTTAAATGCAGGATGGAAAGGACTTTAAAGGTTCACCCACCGAAACGTTTCAATCTCCTCAGCTGGAAGCCAGTAACGACTCCCTCTTCACAAACCCCCATGTTTTTGAGTTCCTGTGGCAGCCTCGGCACAGAGCCGTGCTGGTGATAACATCTCGCCTGTTCCGTGCACCGTCCCTTTAAAACTCGCCTCTTTCCCCATTAGCTTTACATTCGGCAAAGCTGGAAGCCTCTCGTCCGTCCAAGCCGCTCGTCATTCAGCTTTTAGCCGCTCGCTGCCAGATTGTCGGCGCTCCCTTTGTGAGTTAGTGGTCCGGCCAGTTCCTGCCCGCCTGCGTGTTATCGGCTACCTGCATGCTTGGACCACCTGTCTGCCCTTTGACTGTCTGCCGCCTGTGGTGGCTCCTTCTGTTCGCCGGTGCGGACTCTGTCTGGTCAAGCATTCAGCCCGCCGGGTGTGCGTCCACACAACTCGGCTTATTTGCATATCAGAGCGTATAAAGCCATTTGGTGCAGAAGTTAAATCAACTAGCTGGTTCGTTTAAATGAATGTGGGGCGTCCCGCCGGAAGGAATCAGAGCGGGTTGGATGGAGTCGCCTGTTCGCAGCCGAAACGTCAACTTTCCCTTTAAGTCTGATATCTTATTCAACAACTCCCAAGGAGAACGTCTGGCTCTTCAGCTGCTTTATTCTTCAGCTTTATCTGCCGGCTGGGTTCTGGCCCGGTGCTGCGGCGGTCACCGAGATTAATACAGTTTTCTGCTGAAAGCAGATTCCTGCTGCTGCTGCTGAAAACAACACATCACAAGTTTCACAGTTTCAAATGTACTCTGGATTTAAAGTTTAGGATCTCTCGACCTTTGCTGCTTGAAGATGTTTTATCTAAAGCTACTTTGGTCCTGGGGATTTCTGGCGAGTCTGAAATGCTTCATCCAACACCCTGCACCCATGGCAGATTGTTTTTTTTTTTTGTTTGTTTGTTTTTTAAAAACTACCTCACAGCCAGAAACCGTTTTAATAATTGATTGAAAGGGAAACTGGGAGATCAGGCCATGACTTGGATTCAAAGATTGATGATTAACAGTTAACAGAAATATGTTTTGAAGGTAGAAAGACTATGGGTGCCCTCTAACCGCAGTATGGAGGATTCAAAGATTTATTTGATTCCATTGACAATTAAAAAAATTTGCTAAGGAATGAACCAAATCATCTTTCAGCCAAATACGTGTCGGGTAGAAAGCAGTTGTTCCCGTCAAGGTTTCTACATCAGCGACTTGAATGTGCTCAGTTCAACATACACATAATTTTCACATTCTCCTTTCTGCCTGATCTTCTCTTCGTGTTCTGAACCAATTAAGATGTCATGCACCCTTGCGGGCGAGGTCACTTCACATTGGAAAAATCTGTTTGTCGCTTTAGAAGCTAAATTACAAAACCCAAATTCTAAGTGAGAGATTTAGTAAAAAAAAATAAATAAAATAAAAAAAAAAAAAAAAAACCTTGCAGCCAGTAATTTGACTGTTGTTTCATTCAAATGAAGCGGTGCTGCCTCTAAGGCTGGCTGATTGTCAAAGGGTTCCTTTCACTCCTCTTGCTTTATACCTCAATGTGTAATGGGCTAATGGGCTCTGGCCGAACAGTTATTGTGCACACACACACACACACACACACGCAATGTCTGTGTCCTCGGAGTCGTGAAATAGGCCATTTTTATAAATGTCTTGCCCGGTATTTCAAGCAAATGAGTTTCTCTCCTGCATAAAAACATCATTTCAGCCAGTCTTTAAAAAATGGAGCCATAAGAGCAAAAATGATAAAGAGCAGCTCTGTAGTGTAATCAGGTTTCCATCCTCCGACTTTCTGTGGTCCTTTCTCTCCCGCGCCTCTTCCATCGTCCTCACTGCAGCCCTCTGATCGTGTTTAATTCCCCACCTGTTCTCCCCAGATTAACGTCTCCTCGTGTAATCCCATTAAGTGCCCTGTGTTTCCGCCTGGTGCTCATTACTCCTCCACCACACCACCAGGAGACTGGAATTGACTCAGGCCCGACATCCAACGGCGCACAGGGCCGTGCTCGGGTTTCTGCAACCTCAGCTGCCCTCTAAACATCCCCCTGCATGGGTCCGTCTGAAAGTTTGGAATCCGACAGAGAGCGAGGACTTATCCGACTGAGAAAACAGCAAACAAGCTGCTCGGCCCCCGTTACTCGGCATTCGAGAAGTTCACTTTTTAAACTTTGATAGAAATCATTCACCTGCATTAATTACAATTTAGACCACATCCTGAAGTTTGGTGATCTGCCAAAATAAATGCTCGAGAGAAGGAGAAAAAAAAACAATTTAGAACATTAAATTGGATCCTATCCACTAACATGGAGGAGGCGGTGAAACCATCACAAATCCAAACTCATAAAATATCGTCGATCAATCAGCGCTTCCCCCTCCATCTATAAATCCCTGCGGACCATCTGTCCCGTCCCTGCTCCTCCAGCGTCTCCGCCCAAAACACAGCGCAACCGTTGCTACGGTCAATCAACGGTAACGAGCGTGGCCAACGTAACAGATGGAGTGCCGCATTTTTAATTGCGATACAGGAAGACTTATTTATTTGTGGTCACAATGTGAAAATGGAGCCAGCAGCTAGTTGTTTACCAGATTGTCAGAAAATCACTTAAAACTTATTCAAACAAATAAAAGTAATAATTTTAAAAAACTAAGCAGAGAACAGGTTTATGGTGAAATAGGGAAATAAGATATTAATATGCGTCCCACATAGTGGGACAGCTTTGTAACTTCACTCCCCGATGGAGACGCTCCCCCTCGTCTCAGAGACTCCATCCATCGCTCAAAGTCCTTAACAGAGCTTCTGTTTCATTTAAAAAAATGTAAATCCACTCTGATGTATCGCGGCTGCTCGATCACCGGGCCTTCGCTTATTGAAGCGCAAGATAATCAGCTAAATTTGCTTTGCAGGAGGTGATGACAGAGGTGATAAATTGCCGTCATAAACTAGTTTAGCGGCGGTGGCGGTGGCGGCGGTGGTGACCACACAGCCGGGGGACAGGCAGCTTTGAACAGTCCTTTAACAGGACCAATCGGAGTGTGAAGCCTCCTCCACAACTTCAATAAACTTCACACGGTGTAATACAATAAGCAGTTATCAGCTTGTTTTCCCAACCACTCTCTCTAATGGTCGACTGTCGACTCCTGTTATCTGGTCCATATATCTGTCTATCTGCCATACACACACACACACACACCGGGATGTGACACCAACTTATCTCTGGGATTTACCGGCGTGTACAATTTAGATGCAATCACCGCTCTCAGTTTGCACTTCGTGGGGTCACGCAGGAATGTTTTTGCTCAATATTATCTGCACAGTGAAATCTTTTTTCCCCGTTAACACGATGCGTTCTCGGTTTTATTTGATATTCCCCGTGTGTCCCGGCTGCTGCTGCTGCTGCTGCTCATCTAATTCTGATGGATAAAAGCCATCTGAAACGAAGTTAGCATCCTGGACTGAAGTTTGAGCATCAGCGTGCAGCAAAGAATGCCGGGAAAGCGAGCATGATGAACGAGCAGTGACGAGTTCATAAAACTTGACAGAATGTGTCGCTGGATGATTCGCGGTGATTCGCGGTGGACGGGATTCGCGGTGGACGGGGTCAGCCCCCACCTGGAACAGTTCTGCTGACTTGTTGTGGGAGTCAGAGTCTGCCTCCGCTCCCTGGATGCTTCCTCTTTTTTAATGGGAACATGCAAAGAACAGATCAGTGCTGCAGCAGCATCCACTAACTATCCCCCGCTGTCTTTAAAGTCCAGGCTCAGGAGCAGTCGCTCTCCCAAGCATCATTAATCTTTCTTCCCTTGTCCTCCTACACCTCCTGTCCTCCCCGGGTGGTCTCCCTTGGGTCCCCACTTTACCTCCCTGGCTCCTCTTGCCTTCCATAAAGTGCATGTACCCATGCATGATTCAGCGACGTCTCTATTTGGTCCCCTGTTGGACAAACAGAGTTCACAGAGGACCAAAAGGATTTCGTCCCCATGAAGTACACCAGTCCCAACAAGGACAGACTTTATCCTGGGAAAGGTCCTAGACAGTGGTGGATTCTACCACCTGTGCACGCCTGTGCACACTCGGAGCAGTGGATGAGGACAGCTGGTGTCCTGAGAGATTGCATATCAGATGGGGGATCAACCAAATGAGGAGTCCCATGGACACAGACTGAGGAGGAGAAGTAGGAAAGGAGCAAGTTGTGACTCAGCGGTTCAGCTCAGATAAAAAAGAACTGTATTCCCCGAAGATACAGTTCTACTTTCTGCTTTTTTCGTTCATATACTGTATAGCTGAGAGGTGTTTCGGAAAAAGGAGAGGAAACTGCAGTTGCTCGTCTACAAGTCGACCGCTGTTAGAGGAAACAAGAGCGTCCCCTTTCATGGCGTTCAGGGCAAAGAGTCTTTTTGAAGTGTGTCAGATGAAGAAAAGGACGACAAAACCACACAATCACCTGTGAAGCATCGGAACGAGATGGAGGTGTAATGGATGTCTCTCTGACCCGGTCCCTGGTTCTCCTGGAGTCCCCAGCCCTCGCTGCATGATGTGACCACGGGCTGGTTGAACAATTGACAATGTCTTTGACGATGTCTTTGAATGACCTTGTAGCCTCTTCATTCAGAGCATGAGAGAACGGTCGATTCGACTGAGTCTGAAGAGCTCTCTCCATCCAGATCCATTCATGTCGTGCCTTTATTGACCAGAAAGACACGGACCTGTTGTGTCTCGTGTTTTTATCATCTGTTGCAGCCTCGTCCTGCGCGTCCCGTTATTATTCATTCCGTGTTCGTTCAGTGGTCACGCGTGTGCGCTGCAGCTGCAGAGGTTCCGCTGCTCGGCTGCGGCTCTGAGTGAGCGTCACGCCACGAGGTTGCAAGAGCAGGATGGAGATGAACTGGAAATCCGTTTTCAAGTTATTCCCTGGACAACTCTTTCTGTACAAATCCATTCTCAATGAATGTAAACAAGTGTTCCTTACAGCGCTCAGGGAGGAAACACCAGAGGATGGTCTGTCTCCTCCTGTAAGTGAGACTTACCTCCACCTGTTTGTATCTTTACTGTATATCAAATTTTATCGCAGCACATTCTGGCTTCCATTGAGGCGCTCCATAAATTTCCAGGGGAAATTGGCGGCAGTGCGCAATTCCCCCTTTTTGTAGGTTTTAAAACGTGTGCGAGAAGAAGTCGAAAACAGTGGCAGATTTCATTTTCCTCCGTGTCGCACCTTTTCTTTCCCAATTAATAACCCTGTTGCAGGTTGTTCGTTACACGCAGTGAAATTATACGAGTGCCATATAAAATCAGACTAGAGGTTTATTGCGTTGTTTTCCGCTCACCGTCATTCTCCTTTTTTTTTTGAAACCAACATCATGTAAAACATGATAGAAGTCCTTTGACTAACAGTGTGGCTCCTGTAGGTGGGGGAGGGGGAGGGGGGCTGGGGGCAGTGATTGGACTCCCCTGCTAATTATCTCAATGATGTATGTGGCCCGGAGTCATGCTACCAACCCCTGCGCGCTAAAACATTTGGCTTGTTTTTCATTCCAGGGCCACTTCTAAGGCCAATTGATGCCTGCATCCATGCACTGTTTGGTTTGCTGAGAATTAATGGCCTCCTCGGGGGGCAAAGATGGCGAGCAGCGCCATCGCGGTAATTATTGAAGGAAGTGAAGGTCAGACCACTGGTTTCATGCGTGATGAAGGTGGAGGAGGTGACGCTGACGGAGAGAACACAATCAAACGCAATCAATGTGATGGAGGAGAGACGGAAAGCAGATATGAATCCTTCTTATTGCAACGATAAACCTTCTATTTTTTATTGTTTATTCTCTTGTTACTCTGAGTCCAAATTAAAGTTAATTGACTATCTGTCGGATTCGTTGCTCTGTGATCACGCAGCTGTCAATCAAATTGTAAAGCACCTCGTTGTCAAAGCAAGCAGGAGAGAGCAACTGCCAGAGATGAACAGATGAGAGGAAAAATTGTGACAGCTGAGGACGTTCTCGAGAAATTCAAGTGCAGAAAACAGCGTGTGTGTAAAAACGTTTATTCGTCTATTATCTGCACCAGTTTTCAAGCGGCATCCACTCATTTCATTAATCAGTCTCCTTTTTGTTTTGTTTTTTAAGACATACATTTGATTTGTTGCTTCCATCAGCGCTCCCATTACAAGGGGGGGGTTCGATCATTAAAAGTCCATTGTTTGAGAGAATGAGTGACTTCAAAAGCTTGGAAAGGCGGCCAGCCTCTCTCCCAATGAGTGCAATTAACGCTCCCAGTGGCGCCCAATAAAAACATGCTGGTGTGCAGCAGACGAGAGAGGAAGGCCCCCGACAGGAGCCGATCTTCAGCGTGAGGCCACCGAGAGGAGCGGCGCTTTATGGATTCTGCCCCTAATTGACTGCCTTATTACGAGTAATTCACAGCGGCCTTTAGGGAAACGTCGTCCTGCGGCGCCTCGGCGAAACGGGAGCCGCGGGTGACGTCAGGCCCAAACCGCTGCACAACACGTCGTGTTGTTCAGTTTCAGATTAAATTGGAATGAAAGAGCTGTGTCGGCGACACGATGCTTTACCAGCAGCATTGTTCAATTTGTCGAACCCAGGAAAGATGTTTTATTTAAATGTCCTGAAACGTGTACACATGATGTTTAATGGACAATCTAATAACCAAACAATATCCCTATTATTCATTCGTCTAATTATTTACTCCTCGTCTTTCTTGTTCATTTTCCGCTCTGATGAACATTTGCACAGTTTCCTGGGGTCAAGTCAGGCCTCTCCTGATTGGCTGGATGTTCGGTTGTTTTGTCTCGTCACCGTTTCCGCACGCGTGTGCCGCCGGCTGCAGATCTCACCTCTGAACGCGCGTCGTCCTGCCAACCCTCCTCCACACGCACCTGTCACGCTTCGCTTCGTCTCCACCTGACTGCAATTCTTACAGCCCCGGCTCCATCCGCGCTGCTCCGCCAGAGCGATGGGTTACCGCCGGCTCCTCGAACCCGGCTGCACCCGCACAGCGTTTGATTGTTTGTTTGTTTGTTTGTGTGGAAACTTTAAAGGAGGAGGACTTTCTGGGTATTTTTTTTTTGCACAGCGCATCAACTATTGTTAATTTAATTCAATTACATTTATAGGAAACATAACATCGGGTGCTGTAGCCAGATGTTCACTGTACAGCGACGTTTTAAAAGTGGCTCTTGCCGTAAACCAGAAAGTGGCGGCAGAGGGTGTGAAATGTCTTTAAATGAGAGGGGGCCGGGTCGCGATGTGTTGTGATGTGCAGGTGAATTACGGAATGTGTTTACGAGCGTGTAAGTGATAACTCATGCACGAGGGACTGGCTATGGCAGCGCGGCAAAACACAACTTAATTGGTTGAATTTACAAGGTGCTTTCACGAGGTTCACTGCTGGCAGGAGGGGAATCTCTTAAAAAAGTAAATAAGACCTGAGGCTAAACCGCAGGGGTGAGAGGAATAATTGGTAGATGGTTACACGTTCGCTAAAGCAAGAGCGTTTTTGTTCTCCAGCAGCTGGAAATTACAAGGGTGGATGACAGGAAATGGAAGCAGCTCTTTCCTGCCTCCTCCCGCCCTCTTGCGAATGCTCTTGTGTTGGTGTTGCGGGGAATTCATCTGACAGTGAAACGTGTGACTGAGCGCCGCTCAAAAGAACAAATTGACTTTGTCATGTTCCTCGCTGTCATCCATTATTTAACCCCCGTGTTTGCTCCCACGCCTCGGGGCAACGCTTTCCTTGCTTTTAATAACCTTTGTGCCGGTGCTCCGTTGTTTTGCTTCTCGTTGTGCAGCAGCGGAGCGATGGCGGGGATGAATAAATGACGAGCGCTCGCTGCTCGTCTACTTCCTGCGTCCGTTCCTCCGGCTGCAGCCCTCTCACCTCACGACGCCACGTCTCCTCCTAAACAAGCGGTGGCCAGGCGAAGGTATGGAGGAGCAGGCTTCTCTCTCGATGGCGTGGCGCTCAGGGCGACAACCAGGTGAGGAAATACAGACACAGAGCTCAGAGGTGGAGGGGGAGGAAGAATAGAAAGGCAGGAGTAGGAGAAGCAGCGTTCCTCCCTGCTCTGCTTTCTCTCTTTTCTATTCCTATCTTCTCTCTCTCTCTCTCTCTCCTAATCTTTGCACCGTTGGCTGAGAGATAATTTCTGCTCATAAGCTCAATGGAGGTCATTTGCTGGTGCCATTAGCTCAGTTCCCTCTCAGCTGACCCCGGATCAGCAGAGCAGTCACTGCCGTGTGGACCCCGCGCTAATGTGACGTCTCGGCTCTTTGTGGGTTTGTCCATGGCGATGCTCAGCCTCAAGTGGGCGGAGCTAATGTATTTGTACTGCGACTCTGTCCACAACGATTCCGTTCCTGAGCGGCAGGCGGAGAAAGGGTTAGTCCAACATTTCCAGGATTCATGGTCCCAGTGATTCAAAATGTGATCGACAGTTCAGTTCTGTTAGGCACATAAGAAAAACCTCAACATCGAGTTAGGAGAGCAGCTCTGGGCCTCCTCCTCCTCCTGCTGCTTCTGCTTCTGATGTTCCTGACGACCGGGTGAACAGGCAGAACGGGAACAAGGGTTCCCATGGCGTGGAGGCCTGCTCCAGCTGCACCGATGCTCACTGAAGCCAGCAGGTCGAACCGAGTCGCCCCGGGCTCACGCATGTGTTGTTTTTCCTCCGTCTGCAGCCGCATTTTCAGCCTCTGCCTGTCGAACCACAAAATAAAGTTTCGAAATGAGTCGACAACTAACAAACTCGAAAGAATTTGTATCCCTGCCAAGACCCATCAGCGTCCTTGAACTCAGTCAAACTGCAGCACGTCGGAGCCACTCAAGAGAAATCTGTCCCCCAAATCTGTTTTCATCAAGATCCACGAGTTGCTCTCTGGGAAAACAGTCACAGTCTGAAAAACTGAAAATGATAGAAGAATTCCCTCATCCGCATCTTGGTCCACATCCCACCTCGTTCTTTCTTGGCCAACGTCCCGACCCTCTCCCAAGTTAGCAGAAAGTCGGGTCGGTACTTTTTAAAAAAGAAAATTGTTCTGACAGAAAAACAGACAGCGTTAATAAACATGACCATCGTCAGAGAGTGTATTTAAAATATACACAGAAGGTACAATGACAAAGAAAAGCAAACTTAAGTGAGTAGAAAGAGTCTCACACTCAGAATCGCTCCCTGAAGTGAGTTCCAATTACTTCGCCGTGTTTGACAAGCAGCAGCCCGAGGACAGAGGAGCAGTCACACCGGAGACGGGTTGAAGAATACAATATTTTGTATTCAGGCACAGAGGCGGAGGGACGGCAACCGTCACCGAGGCGTCTGCCGAACATCAGGTGATAGTTGTCATGAAGGGAAAGAGAATCAAATTAAAAAGGTTTCTCAGGCAACACGAAGGTTACGCAGCAGGGATGGAGAAACATTTTGTTCGCTCCAAATCCTCAGGTAAAAATGAAAAATCTGACTTGAAGGAATACGATTTGGACAATTCTGCTATGTTCTTCTATGTTTATATCATACAACGACAGAAAGATCAGCATCCCATGATGCAATGAAAGTTGTCAACGTCATCAAACTTGGCCTTTTTCTTGTTTTCCTTCCCCATGGTTAAAATGTTTTACCTTTAATGATATGAGAGATTCTACACCTGCAACCGGAGGACGTTGCAATAAACAACGCCCTGCATTGAGAATGTCTCATTAGCGATAACATACCGTATGTCTTCACCGAGGGGCAAGACGTTTTAATAATAAAGCTCATTATGCACCATTAATAAAAGCGTTTTGTTGCACTTATGCAATATATATATATATATATATATGAATGAACTTTGCTCGAGGGAGAAAATGTAGAAAATATGGAGCAATGGGACATTTTCCCTCGCCCTCCTGTTCTTCAGCCTCACACTGTTCCTCTGATATTTGTCCTCTTCTGGCTCCAGTCGTCCTCTGATGGACTGTAAATGTCCCCTCAATGAAAACCAACAAAATTACCTCAGAATTACTATTATTTCACTTTTCAACAAGAACACTTTTGGCATTTTCTTACTTCTGTCCCTAATGTTGGTTCGAAACTCTACGTTCCATTGATGTGAAGCAAGAAAATGTGCCCAAGTCCCACTTTGAGAGACAGAAAGTCAAAGAAAATACACTCTGGAGTCCAATGAGCGCAACTTCTGTCCAACTCTCACATTCTGACGTGCACGCCTCGTGTCGGCGTTGATTGGTGACTGTGCCGGGCCGAGACGTGTCGAAGGCAAGCGTCTGAGGTGAAACCTCAAGAATAGCAGGAGGTGAGGCGGTGAGTTCAACAGTATGGACCTCGGGCTGCTGGGAGACAGTACATCAGATTGGAGGAATATTTTTATTCCTGAGGAGCAGGGGGAGAAGAGGAGGTGAGCCCCTGTCAGAGACCCCTCTGCATCCCGGCTGTCACAGACGCCGGCAGCAGTGATTAATGAGACGGGGTTTTCAGAGGGAGGCTGTGTTTGTGTAGAGTGCGAAGGAGCGAGTTAAAGTGGCTGTAAATTAAAACTTTAAAAACCAGCTCCTGTTGTCAGCTCCGCCCCGCGTTGCTAGCATCTTCCAGCGTCACCAGATTTCTCACCTGCACAGACGTGTGACCTGATGGTATTCAAGTGAAGTCTATTTCCAGTCTTTTAGAAAATGCATAAGAACAATATTAACATCCTGAAGTCAACATGGTTCTTATACGTTAGCTGTAAATATAAACATTTTCCTGATCTGCTGCGGCGCCCGGTAACCACATGCTGAGTGTAATGCGCTGCATGCCTCAGACAAGCAAAGATGTGGTTATTACAATTTAAGTTTCTATTCAAAACATCTCCTGAGAGTTATGGACACACACTGATCTAATTCCAGCTCTCTGGAATATTTCCTGTATGTTATTTATGCATTGTATACTGAGCCGATGTTTCCGTTCGGGCGTCCCGCTCCCCCGCTGCTCCTGTTGATGTTTCTGTTTCTGCACAGGCGATGAAGAACTCGAGGTTTCGGCGACGTGCAATCGCACACATGTTGTGTAGAAGTCTGAAGTCGGGACATCCTGAGGCGTCAGGGAGACGTAGCCGCTGCAGCAGCGTTAGCGTCTCATGAACTGTAATTCAGCTAATTCAACATGAATTGGCCTTTATCCGAGATTCAGACACGATGTGTGTGACTCTTTTATTATATGATTGAAGTCATGAAGGTTATGTGTGGAGAACACAAGGGAACGGACGATTCAGAAATGTAAATTAGAACGGGTAATGAATCGACCTTGCAAAAGAAATTAATTGAAACTGTGTTGGTGAATGAGTTTCCTCCGCTGATGAACAGAGACGGCTATGAGCCCACATTTTGTTTTCAGGGGCTGCTAAGTGCACATCTAAAAATTCTTGTTATAAAAACAGAAGTCTGACTGACAGTTTTTTGGCCAATTCTCCGTCTGTCTCCGCTGCTTCTTGTTCCACTTCTCATACATCACCTCGTCTTTTCTCCCTGTCTTCAGTCCTGGAAGGAAACCAAATGCATTTACCCCATTATTGACTCATCTTCTAGGTACTTTTACCAGAACGATCCATCCACCCACCCATCCATCATCCATCTACATCTTGCTGATAATAAAATCCTACTTCAACTTTTTATTTTTACTGTGTACCCTTTCTTGACAAATGGATCTGAACAGTTCCTGCACCCCTTCCTCCCCTTTTCTGCCCACTTCTCTTATTTTTCCCCTCACCATCTCCATTGTCGCCTCTATCTCCCCTTGCGCTCTGTCTGTTATAGTCTTCGCTCAGCGACTACATTCGCGATGCAGATAAATGCAATGGTCCACCGGCTCAGCAGCTGCGCCTTGGCAGCCGCTCCTCGTACTGTATGAATTCACATAGGAACGGCCGCCGTCCACCGCGGCCCCATGAGTTTGAGTGACAGCCGTGGACCTGCAGGTTAGACTTTGATGCAGTAGACTCAGCATTCAAAAAAAAAAAAAAAAAGAAAATAGAGGAAAGGGTTTTTAGGAGAAAGTTAGGATAAGGAGAAGGAAGTAAACATCAATATCTATGACGGAGTGTGTGTGTGTGTGTCCAGTAGATTTCAGAATGTGTGCACGCAATAAAAAAAAAAAAAAAAAAAAAGACCTAAAGACTGATGTCAGCCGAGATGCATTTTCCACTCCCTCATGCCCTGAGTTTTTTTGGCGAGGATTAATCTGATAATTGTATTTTATTTTAAAGACGTGACGAGCAGCAGCAGCGGTCCTTCACCTTTATGGACTTTTCATGGAGCGAGTGGGAGTAGTTCACATTGATCTTTAGCAACCGATCTGTGGCGTCTGTGCAATGATAGCTGGCACCGCACTTTGTCTTCGTCTGTGACCGCCATGGCAAAGGAGTGGGAGGCACATTGGATCCACTTGATGTCCCTTTATTGACCTTTAGTCCGTCGATGAGAATGTTCCTTGTTGCTTAATGCACCTTGGCGGGGGTTTAAATGCACCTTTTATAATGTCAGCTTTTCCTGGCTTCTTATTTAGTCTCTAGGAGCAGATATGGCGTCCTGCTCCCTCCACAGCGCATCAAAGGTGGGTTCCAGTGAGAGTAAAAAGGCTACATGATACAAACGTGTGCTGGATAACGTGCACAGAAACATCTGGATCATGTCAACCCTGAGTTGTGCGTGGATGTGACTGTTTCCGATGCCGTGGTGGTTTTGGTCTGAGGCCTCTCTCTCTCTTTCTTTCTGGACTTCACTGTGATGTCCTCCACCTTTCCGCCCGTCCTCCTACAAGCGGCGACGTGAGGCCGCTGTTTTGGTGTGCGGCAGCTCTGTGAGCTGTCTCCATTGTGTCCTGCGCCGCCTGCGTGCAGTCCGATCACGTGCGGCATGGATCATTCGTTACGAAACTGAGCTTCTGAAGTCACCCTCGTTCCAACCAACTTCGTTTGTGTTGAACTGACTCACGCTCCCGCTAAGCAGATGGCTAACTGAGCAGTTTTTGGAAAGAGAAATAATAGCATATGTGTGAAAAATACCATTTCATTTCAGGCGTATGCTGCCGTGGCCTTGCGAGCCTCCTCCCTCCCCCTCCTCGCCTTTCATCAGGCTCGCCCAATAGTTATCACTTAGACGGATTTATTTCTGTCACCATGCCCAGTAAATACAACAACAAAAGCCCAAAGTGGCTTTGTTCCAGTAAATAAAACGTCTCGCTGGTAGGAGGGAGAGAATCAATTGCTGTTAGTTTTACTGTCCGCGGCGCGATGTTGGAGACTCTGTGACAGCGGCCGTGGAGGAGCTATCAGGGATTCAGCTCCAGATCAATAGCATCAGGATTCAGGCGAGCACGTCAGCGGCGGAGCCAAGACGGAGCGGGGACGAGTGTGCCGGTGCCCGGGATGAGGCGTGGCATCGTAACTAACACTTAACAAGCTGTCCTCCTTCCTAAAGGTGCTCGGGAATGCACCGTGAGTCACTTGATCTGCTGAAGGGCCCAGCACAGACCTGGGAATCCATCATTCACTCCATGACCTTGAGGACCGTGAGCTTTCATCCGCACGCACGTGCGCGTGGATGTGTGTACATGTTCAAACTTGCATGCGGGTGTGCAGTATTTGGAAACACGCTGAGCTCTGTCTCGTTTCAGAGAAGTGTGTGTGTGTGTGTGCGCACACCCTGGCCGTGACGCTAACAGAGACGTGACTGGAACCTCAGTTGGCCACTTGAGATTCACATTATGCAGGATATGCTTGGACCCTCGCAGCCAGTTTCCCATCAGCCCTTCAAATACACACAACACACACGCAAACACGAAAACCGCGGCCACTTGTGAAACCACCGGCTCTTCCTGTGTCCCTGAATATTTGAACAAACGCGCCTCCTCTCTGCTCACCCTAACGCCTAATTCCTCAAATGTTCTGCCCCGCGGCTCCTCGGCAGCATCTCATCTCTCTTCTCTGCGCCGTCTACTCCACGCGTGCTTTAGTGGAATTAATAGAACTCTCCCAGGCTCATCACGGTGAAATGGGTGCCGTGCGCCAAGCTGTCTGCCAGCCTGTAATTCATGTATAATGCATCCCGTCTCCTCCCTCCGCCCCTTCGCTCTCACTCAGCCGAGGGTGAGGAGATGCCGGCTGAGTGGATGCCAAGTGTGACCGCATCGCGAGAAGGTGCAGGGGTCAGCCAGAGGGGGCGGGACGCAGACTTCGGGGTGAGTAAATGAGAGGGAAAGGTAGAGGAGGGGAGATAACAAACAGGGCTGGATAATGAGGAGAAGGAGGAGGATATGAGGGAACTGGAAATGAGAGGAGCAGCTGAGGTAGAGAAAGAAATCCAGTGAGCGAAACTCACTCTAATAATTCTATTTATGAGATGGAGAGAGTCAGGGATAATCAATTGTTCTTATTATTTCCATGATGTGTATTGTTGTCACGCAGCTCTGGCCCCTTCTGTGAATTCACTTATTTTGTATTCGGTATTTAGTCTTTTTTTCTGACTGATCTGATTAGCATGTGTCACGGTCAGGGTTTCAAAGGTTCAGCTTTTATACAGTGACTTCCTCTAATTTAAAGTCACTCTCCAGCGCACTGGAACACGTTTCCTCCCATTGACATTGAAAAACAGAGACTGAAGCAGCTGTAACATCTGCACCCGGCTTCTGTTGTACCTCCAAATAAAATCATTCAACTGTGCCACTTCTCCTACCAGAGATTTAAAAGACAGATAAGTGAATATTTAAAAAAAAAAAAGTTTCTGGTCTCTTTGAGCAGTTTTCTGAGTATTCTCATTAAAAGTTATTTCATGCCTCTGTAACACTGAACCTCCGACGTTGTACTTTCGTATCTGACAGCTGCTGTTGATTATGTTTGAGGTTAGAAACTTGTGATCGATTCGTGGAATATCGTAGAACTCTGCAGATTTATCTAATTAAAATGAGCTCCCTGTCAAAACAGAGACCGGAACGATTGCGTCCAGAGAAACGAGCTAATCACTGTGAGCGGGAGCAGCTGATTATCGCCTGTGTTCATTCGATGCCTCCTCACAGGCATTAGCGCAAAGTGTGTGACCGGAGTTCTCCGTCTTCATATCTCCTTCGCCGCGGGATTATTGCCTTTGGTTTCCCAAGTCGTGCCCGTGTTCTCAGAAACGTCTTCCTCTCGGGGGCTCTGCGCAGTGTCGGGACCAAATACGCTTCACAATTTGCTCAGTTCACCAGGAATTTCAGATGATTCCTCAACCCGAGCTGCAGCGCATCAGACGCATTCTTCTGATGTCTGCTGCCTCTGTGGACCCTCATTTCTTCTTCTTCATGTCTTTCCCCGACTACATTGTGGCTGTTTGAATAATGTAAAAAGGAGGAATCTGCGTATTATGAATTCAAAACACAGAATGTCAGAATAATGTTTGGCGAGCCGCTGGCTCAAACTAAGCTTCCATGAGGCATGAGGAGTCGAGCTTGATGTAAAGGAAGATGTCGGGAGGAAATGTGTCATGAATAATAAAGATGATGGGTAATAACAGGTGAGGAGTCATGCGGCCATTTCCACCACGACGGAGGGACGGCACTCTGGCAGGGTGTTGATGAGGAGACGTGCAGGTGAGAAAGAAATCAGGAAGTCATGTCCACAATCAGCAGAACTTCTTCCCCTGCTCACCGGAGTTTTTTTTTTTTTTTATTCAAAACTTTTCCCTCCCTTGCTTTTGGTTCAGGGAGAGAGCGTGAGTTAATCTGACTGCTCCATCTCTGGACCTGATTTCAGGACGGCGGCGTCCCGGTTGCAGCCTGGAGGCGATGCGGCAGAAACAGCGTGACCGCGCGTGCGTGCGTGCGTGCATCTCGATGCATGTTGCAGGTGCAGGAGCGTAGCCGCATCCTGCCCTGTTCATTCGTGGAATACCTCTTGATTCGAACCGTCTCCAAATCTATTGAATCCGTCCAGAGATTGACGGCCGGATGGAGGGGCCCACGGGTGTCAGCTGACAGCGGGTGTGATGACAACAGTGGATTATAATGGGAACAACGTGACAATGACTGCGGATAAATGAGTTTCATGGAACGCAATTTACTCCACCGTGTTCGGCAACAGCTTTTTTTTTTTTTTTTAATGACACAAGCTAATCAGAATAAATAATAGACCTAAGGCAACAAGCAGCTCGAGAGGTGTATCAAAGTTATCGCCCATCAATGCCGTTCACATGCACTGTAGCGGCCGCAGGATAAAAAACAGTTTGTCACCTAATGTGATTTACCGACATTAATTTACCGTCTCGAGATTTAAACATCGGGCTCCTGCAACACTGCTGTTGACTGAAACGTTGCGGGACTTAGGATCGAGTCGATCAGAAGAGTGCACT
The DNA here is from genome assembly GCA_016785235.1 of Pseudorhombus dupliciocellatus. Taxonomy (NCBI): domain Eukaryota; kingdom Metazoa; phylum Chordata; class Actinopteri; order Pleuronectiformes; family Paralichthyidae; genus Pseudorhombus; species Pseudorhombus dupliciocellatus. The sequence continues at coordinate 1,784,944 of JAFBJW010000040.1, forward strand.
GACAAGTACTTATTTGTCCGTCACTGAAATACCTCTAATTGGCCGTCATGTATTTCTACTTTAAATCAAAGCAGGGAAAATTGCTGTGTGTGTTTTGGCTACACGCCGCGGCCTCGGCCCTCGTCATGACAACGGCCCCCGGGGGTGTCGCTGACGTTTTGCTCGACTTATGAAAACGTGTGTTGTTGAGAGCAGACGAATCGAGGGAAAGGGTCTGAAAAGTTTCTGTTGTCGGTCAATTTTCCATCAGCTGGTTAATGAATGAATGAATTAACTGCCACGTTAATTATAGCCGCTTTTTGCGGAACTTGAGGTAAAAAATATCTTCGTTTTGGGTGTCTCGTCCCTGCTGCACCGACGACAGAGATCTGGAGTTCGCTTTCAGACATGTGCTGTGACCCAAGCTGACCTCTTCTATAGCGCCTCTCGCAGCCTCATAGAACAGAAGCTGTGTGTTTATCCGTGGGCCATTGATTCTGCCGTGTGTGTTCACACAGAGATGAATGATGGGACGTTGGAAAATAATGTTGCTGTAATTTGTCAGGAATTGATCCGGCAGGCTTGTAATGAGCGTTTGACTCCTACAGAAGCAGCTCAAATCATTTTCTCCCTCTATACGTTCTGTAGATACAGTCACGGGCCCGTGTCACGGCCTCTCCGCGCTCGTTTTGATAGAACCGGCGAAGAGCGAGACGGCGCGGAAATCGCAGGGGGTCAAGGCAGCATATGGATTCATCGTCTGCTCTCCTCCCGTCAGCCGCCTTTCATAACACGTCTCGCAGATCAACAACAAATTACAAACAATTTGTCAGGAGAAAACACAGTTGGTTTTCTAATAGCTCCAGACCCAGGCTGGGCACAAATCCGATGCCGATGAATTAATTAGCATCCACTGAAAAGTTTATGCTGACCTTCGAAAAACTAAACTTCAGAGCAACGCACGCCTACGGACACACACGCACGCACTAATGCATGCAGTCATTTCCACGCCAGTCTGGCGGAAAGGTTTTTTGTTGCATATTCATTCCGTTCATACAAATTCAGCGAAGGCAGCGAGCGTCTGGAATCGTAGCATGAAACAACGGCCGTCTTTAAGAAGGGTCGTGACCGCGTGAGGCGTCGCTCACGCAGCAGCGCTTTTCACAAGTTTCACTGATTCCTCTGAACACGTCGCTGCGGATGAAAATGAAAGGCGGATGCATTGGTGGTCGACGTTGTTCAAAACCGTCACGTGGATCTGTGCGCACAGATGCTTTGACCTCCTGTGAGCCACGGAAACATCGTCTCCTCACACAGATCAATACGTCCCGCCTGCATCTCTCCTGAGGGTCATCACAGGGTCGCTCAGATACCCCGCCCCCCTCAGCCCCCCTTATTTCTGCTGAGTCATGCCGACAGCGGCGTGAGTCCACGGAGTCCACCTGTCTCGTGTCAGCGGAGCGGGCTGCCGGGGGAAATGTTCCCCTCGCGTTTGTTCGAGCGCTACAGCTTGTCGGAGCGATGGCACCGGCCGCAAGCAGCCTTCTTCGGTTCACCATCTTCTAACCGCCGTACGAGCTAAAGGAGGCGGCCGTCAGTCACCAGGTCAGGGTGGAAGGAAGGAGTGTCGTTCCTGGTGATGAAGAATTGTTTTTTTGGTCAGGGTGGAAGGAAGGAGTGTCGTTCCTGGTGATGATGCAGAATTGTTTTTTTTTTTTTTTTTTTTATTTTTGTTTTCACACAAGCAGCCAAATTTTCAGAATAAACGAGGAACAACATGGAACCTGAGTGAGTCACATGTTCCTCTCTGCTTCCCTAAAAACAAACAAAATGATTTGAAACCAAGGTTGGAGAAACGCCACCATTATCAAAAACAAAGCTTTTCTTTTTTTTTTTTTTTTTTAACCAGAAGCCGTCATCCTCCCACTCGTTATCACCTGGGGGCCGGAACGCGCTGCCCACCCACATGCAGATAAACACACGTGCGCTGCTGTCGACAACACATCCCGATACGTTCCAGGAGAAATAATGATCAGAGAAGAGAACGCACAACGGACTCAATGATTTTTGCCGTAGAGAAAACATCTGGAGTGACTGAGCGTATGCAGAGTTTATATAAGGACAGAGAAATGAAAGTCTTCCTGTAGTTTAAGCTTTACGTTCCTTTCACGCGAACGTATTCTAAATTATTAATAACGGCACAGATCGCGGGAAGCACAGGGTGGCGCCGTTTGTTCGTTCCCGAGACGTTTCTGCCTCACATTGATCATCTATAAAAGATGATAAACATCATGAGGCTGGGACTTATATTTCATGGCAAAACGCACCTGAACACCGAGGCAGGGGGCGAACACGGCGTCTTCACAAGCGCTCGCTCAAGTTTGTTTCGAGTTGAAATGGAGACATTTTATCAACAGTTGTCTCAGACGCTGCATTTCCCTGTCAATAGGAAAAAAAAAAAAAAAAAAAAGAATAAAACCCGGCTCAGCACTCCATCCATCACTGAAAAGCTTTTTGCCAGAAATGATTTCTGTTAAATTCATGCATTATTGAAATGAGCGGAGAGATGGAGGTAAAGTGGACCAACAAGTCAAATCAGCAGAAGAAAGAGAGAAAAGAAAAAAAAACAAAACACTCCAATCTGAATGCGGGCCCTTCTCTCGCTGTCAGAAAATAAAGAAAACACATTGGATTAATTAGATGATCTCATGCTTTTCAGGAGGCGGTGACACCCCGGCAACATTTGACCGGGTTTCAAGTTTAAAACCGGAGAAACGCGTTTCAAACTTTTTTTCTGTGAGACGCTGAAAGAAAGAAAGTGATTTCATGGAGGCACTGCAGCTCAGTGCTCCTGCAGATAATTGTTTCTCTGTTGTCCTTCATTGGTTTTTCTGTCTGGAGTCGAGCGCGGACACAGCCAACTCGTGTTTAACGTGAGTCACGCGAAGTTGGAGGGGCGGCTTCCCCGCTCACCGGTGCCTAGAGGCGGATTCAAAGTGACACATCAATCAAAGATGAGCGGCTGCAACAGAGAATAACATCATTTTTTCTCCAACAAATTTTCCAGTAAAAACGAGAAGTTCCGAGGACGCGTTAAAACGTATCCATCGGTTCAAAAAGAGAGCGCAGTTGCTATGGCGAGAACCACAGAGGAAAACTCTTCCAGCTCCTCTGACTTTCCAACTCCACATATGCAGAATTACTTTGTGGACTTCATTTTTCGGAGGACAAACAGCGAGACGGATTACTGTTTGTCCCACTTCCACCAAAACGCCAGCTCACGCAGACGGCGCAGCGAGGAGGAGGAGGAGGAGGAGGAGCGGCAGAGACGTTTTGCAAATGGAATAGAAAGTTGGAGGCGAGTGCTGGAACAGAGTGGAGCTGATGTGTTGTCAGATGGACCCAGAACCCGGTTAAGTCAGATCAGAAAGGGGGGGGGGGGAGGGGGGGGTATGTCATGCACAGGGGGGGGGGGGGGGGGGGGGGGGGGGGGGGGGTATGTCATGCACAGCACAGAGCCTTTTCTTCTCCTCTTGTCAATTAAAGCAGGCGGCTCTGCACCTGCATGCGGATGCCAGGCCGGCGCTCGGAGCCAGCGTTCTTAATGAGGGGCTTTGTGTGGATAAAGGGGGCTGGTGCGAACACTCAGGCGCCCATACATGTCAATTAGGGTGTTCCAATCCCAGGCAGATCAAGGACTCTCTCTCTCTCTCTCTCTCTCCCTCAGATTCCTTCTGTGTGCCGTAAGACTGATGGACAGTCGCGCAGATACGGCACTGGGAGTTTTTTTTTTTTTTTTTTTTCGCGTGGAGTTTTTTTTTTTTTTTTTTTCCAACGCGTGGGTGTGGATATGACTAACCGTAATCCTCGGCGAGTGAATCAGAGCTGATGTCTTCCTTATTGGAAACGTTGCGGCGAAATCGTCCCCAACGAGAAATTTGCATTTTCATCAAAAGGCAAATCTTGGAGCAGAGTGTTTGAGATGAGGCCCGCTGCGTCCCGTGACTGTCCACAGACAGTCCTCGTCCAAAACAACAGCAAAAAGGAAGTGTCGTAGGGCTCCGATACACTGCGTGGGAGTCAGTCAGAGGAATTGGCAGTAACTTGAATTGTCAAATCCTGACTCTTCAATGAATGGAGACGTTTGGAGAGTGTTTGAGAGATAAAGGAAGGAGGCGGGCTTTAGTTTAACCCTCCTGCAGTCGTGAGATTGACTTTGAGCTCCTTTAATGAGGACTTTAGTTAGATATATATAGTTTTTTTTATAGGAAATTGTCACGCTCTTCTAGCAGGTTTGTTAGTGTCAGAAGAACAGAGGGAACACTGGTAAAGAAAAGATGAGATTCTCAACAGGTGTGAGGACAGAAACTTAGAGAGCACCTAGATGTAGATGTAGAGCGGCGGGGGGTGACAGTGGAATGAAGTGAGAGGAGAATTTGACGGAGAGCTGGGAATTGCTCATCAGTCGCAGCCGAGCGAGGATGAGAGGATGATCGAAATCTCCCTGGAATTGAAAATTAGAATTCTTCCATCTGTGAATGTTTGCTCTCTTCAAATAGATCTGCAGCCCCCCACCCCAGCCCCGCCTGGCCTCAAAGCAAAGGCGATTTCCTCAAGTTCTCCCTCCCGTTGAAAAGTCAAAGTCGAGGTCTTGTCACTCACGGGTCTTTAACGTGACTTCCCTGCTGAGAGCCTCGCGCCTCACAGCTTCATTCCAACGCGTCAAAAACGCATTTTTTTCCTCCTTCTTCCTCTTCATTGAGCACGCATGACCGCCGTCACGTTACACTGAGGGATATTTTTAAATGGTGATAACTTCTGACACGACGGATTTCGCCGGCGGAGGCGATCAGCCATCACGGCGATTGAGAAGATAACAAACACGTTTTGCCCAGTTGCATTAGAACACTGCAGTGCATCATGGGACGCTGGCGCCCAGCCTGTGGTTATCATGTTTCCACCCAAGCATGTAATTGTGCGATCGCTGCCAAAGCCGCAGTGTCGCCGCGGTGCCGTCGCTCCTCGGTGTTACCCCGTTGCGTACGTAACAGCACATAAAGAAATTCTCCCAGTCCCTGGTGTTTGTTCTATTTATAGGAGCTTCGAGACCTGCAAGCAACGTGGAGAGGAATCCTTACAGTCGTCCGCACTGACGCAGCCCACACACCGTGACACTCTTGCGCCGCAGCACGCTGAGGTCTGATCGGGTGATACTTTAATACGCTAACATTTTATTCAGCAGACCCTAATTCGCCGGATCCCCTCTCAATTATTCATGCCGCCACTTCAAAGAGGAAACGCAAAGGTGCGAGAGAAATCCCGGAAACACGGGACACGGCACGCACGCATGACAGACGGGTTACAGCGTGCAAACACACACCCCGTCACACGTGCGCGTCATCACACGAAAGGAATAAATCATTCCCAACGTAAACCGGAGACGTGACTCTTCCCGTTCCTCTGTAATTCCTCCGTGTTGTTATTGATGTGTTATTTTTGAAACGATGTCAGAGGCCCATCCTGTTCCTCTCATCTGTCGTCTCCCCGGAATCAGAGTGAGAACTTTTCCTGCACAGAGAATTCACTTTGTTGTAGTTTTTTATTTTTATTTACGCCGGTCGATAGAGAGATGTTTGCTGCTCTGTGCTGCATGAGGACTTGTTTATTCTTCATGCCTGTGTATTACTGGAGTAATGACAACGTACAGTGCATTCAGGGTCAACGTTGTTATTTGGGCGGCTGCGTAGCAAGATTTCAATGCACTAATTTTCTGAAAATAGTTTGCTGTTCTCAAACTGTAAATTGCTGCAGCTCCTCTTTTCAACCTCTGCCTGTCTCTTTGAGGCCCCTCCTCCTGATCAAGCCCAGTCTGCTGTGATTGGACCGCTCTGGTGTTACCTGCTTCTTTATGTTCATCCTGCTAATCTCATCTGCCGCACTTCTGACGAGGCGTTTTGCTTAAATCATGTTTCGGGTCGATCGCCGCTGACTCGACGTGTTGTGACCCGGCAGATGAAATCTTTATAAGCTGCTTTGCTTCCTCCCTGATGCAGCTTGATTATCTGGATGTGAGTGTTTATGCGTTTAGCTTCAATCAGTAATTCCTCTTTCTGTTTTGCCTCTTACACACCTTTGCATATGCGACAGCCATTCCACTTCACGTGGAGTGCGTGAACACAGCCGTGAGTGACCGACTCTCGTCTGCCCGCTGAGCCCTGCGAGACGCTTACGCTGGATTTACAGGTTCCCATTGCGGTTCTCCAACATTTCCTGAGTGCTTCGGGCTGACAGCTGTTCTGTGGGGGCCTGCAACAACATGCACTTTGAAGTCTAGTCCAGCACGTCGAGGGAGGCTGCAGAGAAACTCCGGCACGCGAAAGGTCCCGCGTGTCCGTGACATTCAGACTGTCAGCGCTGACGCCACGGCAGTTTGTGTGTGTGTGTCCCTGGGAGAGCCACATCTGCACGCTGGAATCATGACACGAGGAATAATGTTCCCCCCCTTGAGTCAGAATCCTGCAGCAACCGACGGACACGTGAACCTGCTGTGCATCTGCAGCGGCTGTGGGCTGTGCACAGAGCTTATTTCAAAAATAATATTTGAGCTGAAAGAGCCTGAGTCAGTAAACATCAGCAGTCAATGGGACGGAGAATAATACGGGCGGTAAGGTCAAGGGCTGGATCCACACAGAACTCCAAACTGGCTGACACGCGGGTCACGTGCATTAACGCACAGTATTCAAACAACACATAATTAAGGCGAGGCTGTCATCCTCGAAGGAAAAGAGGTGGCGAGGAGGTCAGGCTCTGAATCCATCCTGTGTCCTTGCTCCTCCACAGAACAAAGGAGCCACTCCAGTACGACAGGAACAGGCCGGAGGATGGTTTTATTGACGTGCACATGCGATAGTGTTTATATTGTATAGCGTATATTTTTTATCGTTCGGTTTACCAGGTTGCACCGTGGGTCCGAGAGGACTGTAATCTCATTCATGCTGTATGTCCTGCATGTGCAGCATATTTGACAATAAAAAAAACTGAATCTGAATCTGAATCTGATACATACCATGCGGCGATGTGTCTGTGGACTCACGGCACCCACGCGGACAGGTCAGGGGGACGAGCAGACGCATAAACAAGGGACTAATATCTGCTTGTGTTCAAGCTTTGACGAATGAGGAGATCTATAATCGAGGAAGCGGCGGCTTCAGGCGCCACGACCAACTGGACGACGTGCGTTGTCTTCCACGGAGGAGGGAAGCTTGTGAAATGAATCTCCAGCCCTCGAACACCGATGTGGGTGGGAGGGTCGAGACTCCAACATGGAGGCCAGAGCGGCGAGCTGGACTGCGAACGCCTTCTCTGGCTCTGGGCTCAGTGGCACACACACACACATTGACCTGAACGAGAATCAGTGGGCGGAGAAACATCAATGCTGCATTTGATGTAGGTGCCCGTGGTTTCGTGTTTGCACCAATTACCGCTCGGCATTGACGAATGTTTGATCCAGCGTTCCCCGAAGACGTGAACCCATTGGAGGCTGAGTGCATCCGTGTGGTTATTTATGTCGGTTCAGAGACACGTACCACGTAGATATACGTAATATACTGTGTGTATATATCTGTATACTGTATGTGTTTTAAACCGTGGAAATCGGTGTCAGAGCAGACCCAACTGGGATGGCGTCAGAGTGATTCTTGTCATTCCAGATGGCGGCGTCCCTTCATCACGGAGCAGGTTTCAGGCAGAATGTCTGGGCCACACAGCGTGACAGCTCAGATCTGTCAGATGGGCTTATGGCCCAGAATTCAATCAGGACTAAAAGAATGATGCTCTATTTCAGCTTGACGTGGCTTTACGTTCATTTTCCCCAGCCAGTAATAAAGGTGAGGAAGGATTTTCACGCTGCACCAGTGTGACCTGAGTCATCCGTCAGTCACGGCTGCGTTTCTGCTTTTTTTCCTTTCATCTGTACATTCTTCAGCGTGCGTTGTTCCAGCCCTGCCTGAGACCCTGGCATCATGGGGTGAGTCGGACCCACAGAGAGGGTTGTCTGCTTCAGATCCATTTACATTCACATGAATTGCCTTAAGCCAGGGTCAGAGCAAAACTTTAGTTATACAACAGAATCCACTACAGCTCAGCCATTTACATGTGAAATACACAAGGTTATTTACCAGTTGACTGAAAAGGTGTGAAGGAGCCAATTGCAGTGAGATGCATCATGCACCGTCATCCATTCGGTGGCGTGCACGGCGTGTCAGCTTGTCTCTAACAGTCATCAAAGTGCTGCTGGAAGGCAGGTTTAAGTCACTCCGACAGGAAACATGACTCTGATATGGAACTGAGGCTCCGGCAACAAACACGCTGGGGTTATACTCCTGGGAGGAGCCGCAGGAAGACATTAAATATGGTTTAATTAGTTTTAGTTTAGATTTTGGGAGGAAGCATCCAGGTGTTTATATTTGACTTAGACTGTGTATAAAAATGGACAAACGACTGTCTGCACTTCCTTCGCCCATGTCCCGTCTGCTACCATGGAGGAGGTGGCTTGTATGAGCAGTACTACACTTGGCCACTAGGACTAACCTGGAGCAGGCAGGGTTTAAGGTCTGTACTGCAGTCTGCTACCAGGGGGCAAAGCACTTTGGCTGTTTTCCCATACATTTATTTATGAACCTCACCCTGGTTCCGCCTGTTGATCGTCACCGTCTCTCTTCAAAAAGAGATTATTTGGAATTTTCGAGGTATTTTCCATTCCATGTTAGACGCCACATGGTGTTTTAATGTATACGTTGGGAATTAGGTGACAGACGATGAACTGGGGTGTTGCTGGAAGCTGTTTAATTTACAGCCTCTTGAATGTGTGAGGAGGAGGAGGAGGAGGAGGAGGGGGGGCGATGCAGTAAGACGCAATCGCTGCACTCAGGTGAAGCACGATTATATCAGTACCCTCCGCTGCATGAGAAAACATTCGGGCATTTTAGCCTAAGTGTGCGCGGAGTGAGGGAAATGGGATGTTTTGAGTCGAGCTGGTGAAATGGATTCATAAGCAAATCAAAAAACAAAAACAAGCAGATGTGTTGTCAGTGCACTTCCCGTTACCTCTAAATCAAACCACTCCACTTCCTGAAAGGTTTCCATTCATCCTCTGCCTTCTCTCTGAACTCCCACACCTACCCGCGTTACTTTCATTTCCACATGGAAGGCCAAGGTTGGCGTTGGTCCTCTTAACATATTTCTTTTCTATCTTGACCATCTGTCTCGTTTACACAAACAGTTCTGCTCCTCTCTCCTCGCAGTGATCCGTCGCTCGCTTTGACGAAGAAACTTTCTCTTTCACTTGTCTCCATCTGCCCGGATACCTATGATTAAAGCTCCTCACATAAATTAGAGTGTCTATCAGGGGGGTTTAAATGGCAGTTTCCTTTTTTTTTTTTTTTTAAAGGGAACAAATTCAGTGGCATTTATCGTCAGTGTCAGTGAAGCGCCGCGACTTTTCTGTTGATTTAAAAACGAGGAGAAAGGAGGCGGGGGGGCATGGAAACCGAGATGCCTCCAAATGAGGCTGTGTTGTGTGTTGACTGGTCAGCGCGGCCCCACGGGAGACCACGACTCTCCCTCCACCAGACGCAGATCTTTATTGTAATTGGCCAAGGTAATAAGCAACGCTCATCACCCCATCGGCCTCCCGCCGGGCTCCCGTTCCCATTATCCCCTGCTCGTTCCGATTCATTAAACCTCCAGCGAGCTTGGCCGGGGCAGCGGAGCAGAGGCTGGAGCGCTCATCTCGGGTTGAAGAAGATCCATGTTCCTCCGGTGCCTCTCCTCAAACGGGCCCTAATTGACAGAGGAATGTTAATGGTGTGAGAAATGTTTGATAAATAGCAGCGAGCCCTTCATCAAATTACCAGAACTGCCTCGTCTTCGGCTGTTTTCAGGGCGATCGAGCCCTCGCCACCCTGGAGTCATTTATTAGAGGAGCTTAATGCATCAAGCGTTAGCCTCAAGTTATCGCCGGGGTCGGCCGTGCATCGGCTCATCACATGCTTCACTTTGTGAGGCGGTTTTCAAGAGTCTTCCCCGAAGGCCGATCTTCCTCTCCGAGTTCTGACCTCGGTCTTTCCACCCAGGGCGGCCAATGGGCAATTTGTCTGATATGATTTTCCGTTCCCAGGCAGCCACCATCTTCGAGTGTGTGTGTGTGTGATCTCACTTTATCTCAGGTACAATCCTCGGCAGCAATCTCAGGTGAAGGTCTGAGCTGCTGATTGGTACTTTGGTCCGATGGCGTCTCCCATGATTTCAAACACTGATGCTCTTTGTTGTTCAAAGGCCCCCCCCACCTCCTCCTCCTTTCTCTTTATCTATGTTGCTCCTCTCAAGGCCTTGGAAGGTGCACCGGGACTTTTACCGTCGAGTGTCTCTTTTATTTTGTCGATACACATGACATGAAAGCTGGAATTTGTTGTCAGGCCTGCAGGAGAGCGCTGCGTGAGAACCACGCCATGAGGGACAGTGGATCAGGGTTCGCATTGAGTATAGTGAGAGAGGTTTTTAAGCCAGAAATGGAATAAATATAAATAAATAAATAGCTGACCATGACCTGGCTTGGGTGATCAGAAAGTACTGTTTACATGACAGGCTCCGAGGCAGACTAATGTCTTCATCACAATATTGTATTTAATCCATTTCAACCATTTATCATCCAATGACTCTCTGAAATGGAAATGTATTAACATATTATGAATAAAACAGAATAGAAAAGTCCATATCTGCAATAACAGCCTTTCAGTTCATGCAGACACGAGCTTAAAGTGTCGTCTGCAAGGGAAACTGAGAGAAACGGGTTCGGCCTCGATGGCATTTGCCGTTCGAGTGGATGAAACTTGCTGCGCCGTCGTTTCTCTGCAGGTGAAGTTATTTGTCCGGCTCAGGTCTGCATCTTAATTCGGATCCTCGGGGCGAAAGTCTGAATAAATTGGGATAATTGCCACAGGCTGGAAATAACTCATCATCATCACCGGTTATGTGGTTGGTTCTCGAGCTGGAGAGGGAGCGAGTGCGTCTCAGAGTTAAGTGGAGGCAGCTTGCAGCGAGCGGCTCCAGCACCTGCGATGGCCCGCGACTTAACACCTGCACGGCAGCACACAAACAAAAATACTGCGTCCAGGGATTTTTCTAAATGACCGTTTTGCTGAGTTCAGGCTCAGTAAGTACTGTGAAGAATCATAATCGAGTCCCCGAGCAGCAGCGGAGGAGGCCGAGGACGCGCTCGGGCCTGATGTTAACGCTCCCATTATTTACTTTAGTTTGAGGTATCTTGTTTTTTGGGGGCTTGGGAAGTGGAGGGGGGGAGCCAACAGGAGGCTGAGCAACACGCTGAGAAACAACAGAAGCCATTACCCTGGTGCATTATTTCCCCGCTGCCCTGCGGGGGCTACGATGGGACTCGCAGTCTGCAGAAAAAAACATTACACACATTAAGCACTCCTGCTTTCTTCTGGCAAGGGCGCTGTCATTTTCCAGACAGGAACATTTGCTCAGTCATGCTCTCCCATTCTCTCCCTCTGCCCCTACTTCACTGATACTGTCATTTTGGAAACAGTATTTGCTCAGTCACTCCCTCTATCACCCCACCCTCTCTCATCCTCTGTGCTCTTCCTCCTTCTGTCCTCCATTTCTCACCCTCTCCTCCTCCCCTCTTCTTCTCCCACACATACAAGATAACATGCAGCCGCCTCACTCCGGGCTGTGTAAAGACCGTGCACAGCCATTTGTGCCTCTCTCCATCTCATGCACCTACAAACAGCAGCTCAGCCTCTGGGGTGTATCATTCCTGAAAGTATTAGGATGCAGCCAAAGTATAAATCCCCATAATGATGCCACGGGGGATAAAAAGTACTAGAAGGTCAATGAACTCAGACACATTATAAATCCCCACAGAAGCAGCTATTGAAGCCGTTTCTCCTCTGGCTCCCCGTGCACGGCTCCAGGCTCCAGACCTTGGCACGGGGAGCAGAGCACGTGTCCAGTAAATCATTTTTAACAAAGGACAATATTCATTCCACCTTTTTGTGATGTGGAAAGCAACAATAAATCCTCCCCTGTAAACCCGGCGCTCGGTGGTGATGGAGCAGTGCAAGAGGGGAGTGCGTTTTTACGCACGGCCGCGCGGTGGCGACCTGCGCTGCCGGGGCCGCGCGTCGTCGTGTTTCCGCACACAGAACCCGGGACTCGTCCTCATCCGACGCACGGCGGCAGCCCGGGGATCCGCTCCCACCGTGACTGCGCGAAACTTTCCCCTCGCCCTCCCTCCTCCCCCCGGGGTCCTCTCCATACTGGATCTCCGACCTTGGTGGCGCGCGGCGCGGAGCAACTTTGCCGGGTACCGGGGTGTGCGTGCGTGTGGATGCGTGTGAAAGCGCGAGCGTGCAGTGGATCCGTGGCGCTGCTCTCCCAGTTCAGGATTCGAGGAAACGGAAAAGTGTGGTGCCGCTGGTGGCGCATGCAGCGACAGGGAGGCTGAAGTTTGAAGAGGAGGAGGAGGAGGATCGCAGCATCTCAAGGACGCAGGAGGAGGAAGAGTCGATGGAAAAGTATGAGTAGCCGCTCGTCGTCTTACAGGTGCACGGAGACACCGGAGCCCGGATTCAGACTCAGCCTGGATTCATCGGACTGATCGCGCCCCGGAGCCGCTCACGCTGCTCCGGCACTTGGAGGAGGAGCACCGCCTCCCGGCTCCTGGGGCTCCTGGAACACAGTTTGAATCAGTCTGCTCGCGTCAGGCTGCTGTTTGCTTCGGGTCGGTGCGCTCCTCTTCCAGCACCACCACCGCGACAGGACTGACCCAGCGGGAGGCGTTCGGCGGCGGCAGAGCCACACGGGAACACGGGGACCATCCGCGGCGGAGCGCCTCAGGCTCACCGGGCACTTGTTGTCCTCCCGGCCCCGTTTGGAAGCATGTTTGGGGACCCGGGGAGCGGATCGATGAGGCGCGCCACATGGATTTTATTTCTCTCCTTCTTCATCCACTTTACGCAAGCTCAAGGTAAGAGCCACACCGGGGCCTCCCCGGGGCCACAGGGGCCCACTGGTATGTGGACCCCCCCCCACAGCACACGTACGTGATCCTCGTGTTTCATGGTTTTATTGAAGTTCACTCAGGAGATTTTATTTTTTTTGGAGCGGTTCTGTTTCATTTCTTGAAACTCGACATGTGCATGGGATGTGTCATTAGAAGCCCAGCTGTTTGAAAAAGGTTAAGCTGATTAATGAATACTAATTACATCATCAGGCATCTCCCTCCGGAAATTAAACTTTGCGCAGCAAACAAGCGCCGCAAATAAACATATACACATTGATATGCAGCAATTAATGCCCGCGCGGAGAATTAAACGTTGGGAATTAATTGGTTCTGGGAGAATTATGCAGCAGTTTTCCCCTGTGCACGAGCCACGGTTTAAGTGTTGGCAAGGACAGTGCGCGTGAGCGCGGCAGTAATCCCCAAATGATACTCCTGTGGAGACCCGGAGGGGGTCACTGGGGTCACTGGTGTCCAGCAGGGACTCTCCCACTGGAACCTCTGGCCCAGCTCAGTCCCAGATGGACACTGGTCGATTTGCTGAAGGGTCTTTCAGGAAAAGATGCTGACAGTTTCTCTGAGTTGGTCATGGTGCTGAGATCTGGTGATGTCAGAGGTTTAATCGCTGCTTCTACTGTGACATGTTTTATCTCCGAAGACAAATGAAATGTCTTTTAATGCCACTGATACTTGACCCTTCAACACGTCTGCTTCAAGAAACCAAACAATCCCGCTCTTTGCCTTTTCCTCTGCTCTACCTCTCTCTCTCTCTCTCTCTCTCTCTCTCTCCCCCCCTCCTCCTCCTCTCGGCTAATTGGGATTCAGGTATTGATGCCACAGTAAGGAGGGAGTATTACCTCTCAAGATAGACTCTAAGCCCTCGGTGGCGCTCACTCAATAACACAATGTAGAGAAGATGGAAAAAAAACAAACAAGGCAGATATCCATCATTCATGAGGGCACATCCTGGTGCCTGACATTTACAGGAGATTGATAAGTTAAATGTCCCCGACATTAAGAATCCTGACATTGTCGCCCCCCTCGCTGTAACTGTATCTCCCCTCCTCCGCCTGGGCACCTGGCTCCCCTCCTCACTCTCCTTATATTTAACAAACCAAGTTCAATAAGAAGCCATTATGCACAGTAGCGGCCTGATAGAAGTCTTTGGCAGTTTTTTAAAGGCGGTGTGTGCGTGTGCGTGGGTGAGTGCGATATGCATGCTCCACGTGGCCGTGCATGTGAGGAAGTTGGAAGCCGGTCAGTCTTTACGCTAAGTCCATGCGGCAGTGGCCCTCAGATTCCATTACATCTCGGCTCCTGGGTCAGAAAATGCTGGATTTAATTGGACTCTCTTCAGACCGTCGTGAGTGCGGCGGGTTGAAAGTGACCCCACTGATGGCTGCTCTCTTTCCGTACGATGATTAAAAAACACGATGAGGCGAGCAGCGTGCCTCCGGATGGACATGTCAGACCGTTGCCCGCCACATTTTAATGACTAGTCTTCTGAAACGGCTTTTTAATGACAGGAGAACGGCCTTCGCTGGACCGTGGCGGCCTCGCTAAGCATGGGGACATCATCTCCAGCTGTGTGTTGTCCATCCTCAGTTTGTGCAAAGAAAAAAAAAAAAAAAGACGCACACTAAAGCAGCTGAATCTCTAGAGCACTGACGTACACTTGTGTTTCCTCCTTGAATCAGACAGAAACACCAGGCTGCTCTCTGAGTGCACCCAGAATATTTTAGCTGGAAGTGACAGTTCTAGGAGCAGCCTGGCCTGTCCCACTGTTCGCTTCCATTCATTTAGCGAGGTCATGCCGAGACAATGCTGGGCACGCCTGCTGCTTTTGTCAGTTCTAACACGTCTATTTCGGAGCTTGGAGCGGTGGGGGAGGACTTTATTGGAATGTCATGTTTGGCATAAATACTTGGGCATCACTCAACGTCTGCAGATTAGCCTGACTGGCTACGGCTCAACTTCAGCAGCTTCAGAGGGAGCTGAGGACTTCACTGTGACAGAGGCGTAGCGCTCAGATTAACATCCATGAGGACGGTTCTGACAGTGTGTGTGTGTGTGTGTGTGTGTGTGTGTGTGTGTGTGAATCTGCTATTTCATGCTGTTGTCTAGCGAGGACACACAACATGTTAGGAGAGAGCGGCGGGCTGTTTTTAGCTCGCCGCATTGGACGTGGACCTTGACACAGTAATAGAAGTCAAGGATGCCATCTCCATTTTAAATCTGTCGGGAGATTGGATTGAGTTTGTGCGGCCGCACTCGAGCAGCTCCTCTTGGACGGTCTGGGCCACAGGATGATGGCGTCAGTGCTGTGGTCGCCATGTCAGAGGTTTCCTCTTCTACTGCATCGCGTTTGTGCACGTGTGGACGCGTACACCTCGAGAAAGCGATCCCATGACGGTGGCGTGACGCAGAGGGTCGTCACGCGCTCTTTGGAAGGTTTCATTTCCAGACTTGTGACCTTCTACAAATATTTGCACGGTAAAGAAATTAAATCTCGTGAGAGATGGACATTTGAAGTTGGCAGTGGAAGCCCCAGTCCAGATTTCTGAATCAGTAATCCAGGATTATTGATCCTGTGTATGTTATCCTTCAAAGCCACCTCCAGGCTCTTGAAATGACTCACTCTCATTCATCTGCAGGCACAAGTGTACTCTTTAGGATAATTTGAAATTGACGTGATGGATTTGGCCAGAGCCGGGGCGAAGGAAGCCACAGAGAAAGAAGCTGATTGAGATTGGACCGGGAGTGATTCATGGAGACAGAGGACTTGAGAGAATATCTGCAGACTACAAATGCCCTGATTTGTCACTCATCTTAATTGACAGAGCAGGGAAGGCGGCTGTAGCAGCTGCGCTCCTTGAAACCATTTGCAAGAATGAAAGAAAACGGAACGAAAACCGAGGCTGACAAACTTCCCTGCGGCCGGCATTTTGGCAAAAGGTCACAACGTATCGCTCAAGTCCACTGGGAGATTTATCAGAGTTTCACTGGGCTATGTTCAATAAAATACCCCCCCCCCCCACCCCCACCCAAGATCTCCGGTCGTGGCGAGTCCAGGAGAGAGGCGTGGCTGAAAGAGCATTTGTGTTTTTGTCGTGTGAAAGAAAAGGTTCACTGTCCCGGTCCTCTGCAGAGGTTAAGGGTGTTTGTGTTTCTCTCTTGAAGAGGACCGAGCACGTCTTCATAACAACAGTGACACAGGCCGATCCTCTGCGACAAAAATTATTTACAGACATAAATATGCAAGCGCACGGCCTTGTGTTCGTGTGCTTCACTTTCGTCAGTACGCTCGTGCCCCCTGGCGACCCCGCAGGATGATTGGAAGGGATTTAAAACACCCCACCAGTAAACTTCTTCGCTATTAATGGCTGTAAACAGCTCAGCAGTTTTCGCACTCCTCCTCCAGGTTATACCCGCCCCCCCCCCCCCCCAGAAAACCCCCTGAAGAGACCTTAACGTCCTCCCAGAAAACCCCCTGAAGAGACCTTAACGTATGCATCACTCCACCCGGAGAGCGGCATCTTTCTTTATGTTCTGTGGAAGACTGCGTCTGTGCTGTGTGATTTCCATTTACTCACATTCTCTCAGTGAACCTGAAAAAATCAGTGGGCTAACATGAGGACTGATGCTACTACTATAGAATACTACATTGATTTCTGTAGCAAATTCAACTAAAGCTATTTGTTTTTTTGAGTTGGAAACCACACCTCAAGCTTCCTACTTAGTCTAATACTGACATTTATTGTGGAGAGACGTTTTAGGTTTCCTGATGTACACAGAATATATATTTTCAATAAAAAAACCTTCTCTCTCCATAAACCTTTCACTATCTTCTACCAACGGTGCCTTTCTGATTATTGTAGGTGCTGGTGGGATATGTAATTTTGGTTACATTAGAGCAGAACTTTTCCGATTGTTTTTCCTTGGTGCACAGGAGGAGGTGGAGGAGGAGGTGTGCACTGCACCGAGAAGCCTTCATGTTATTTATCTGTGAACAGAACAATTCTAGCTGTGGTAAATCAGTTCATGAAGTTCCACGCATATTAAACATTTGACGTAATCCATAAAAGAGCATCATGCTCACAATATTAAAATCATCCCGCACATAAACATTCCAGCTATTGTGGTAAAAAAGAACGGCGCTCTGGTACGACGTCATTTCCTTTTTGCTCGGCTTTTGGATTTTGTGCATCTAAAACTGGAAAATCCCACTCGGGCATTAACACTTAAACGCAGCTGGGCGGAGATATGGTCAGTTGAACTCGGGGTGAGATGACATAAAGCTGGTGCCAGCAGCATCGAGCGGCTCCTCTGAGGGTGCTTCTGGGTGACAGTGGTGTGGCTTAATCAATGCCATTTCACAGAGACTGCGTTTCCAAATTCCCTCATTTCTTTATGATTCATCTCTCCGTCTCATCTCGTGCAACACGTGAAAAACTAATCCTCAAATTTCAACCAGTTCTAGCTCTTTTAAACAGCAGTTAAGTAATGCCCAAAAAACTCCACCATTGGATTGGCTTTAACAGTAAAAAAGCACTGAACAATTTCCCCGCTCCTCTTCGTGCCGACAGTTTTACCAGAGCGAGCGAGGCTATTTTTCACAAATACCCCCTTTTTTTTTTTTTTTGGAGCTCCTGATGTCGAACCTGATACAAAGGAGTCTGCGCACTCTTTGCCAGGCCTGTCCCATTTATCTCTGGATGGTTATTAATTGGGGTTCTGTCCACACTACTGGGTGGACTGGGAAAGGAGGCCACCCGGGCATGCTGTGAATTGTCATTATAGGCTGAGATAGACAAGGGTCTTTGTTGAGTGACCTGTGGGCCTGATAACAATCCTTGCATGGGGGGGTACACAAACATGTCTCCTCTGAGGCTTATTATTGTGCAGCCGAATATCCTTTATTCCTAATTGGGGCTCTGACTGAAGTGGGTTTCGCTTGGAGTGCGGACTCTTTGTTTTTCTCCGGCATAGTTTTTAAACAATTCTTTTGATCATTCTTCTTGTGGACCAGAAGAAGCTGGATTATTTGCCCGGGAAGTGTTCCTCTGTTTGCGGCTTGCCGAACGGCAGGTTTGTGACGGTGTGTTTACACGTGCTGCGGGTCATATTCTGATATGCGGGGTTTGAAGCACGTATTTGTAAAGGCAGAGGTCCCTTTCTTTCATTTGCAGGTGGTAATATTTATCGTTTGATGTGCAGGAGGGAAAACACCAATACCCCACGTGTGCATTGTTCTGGGTCTTTTCACTGAGAGCATGACGGCGTTTTTCTTTTGAAGCTGCTGCTCCTTCCCCATCGACCCTGCGTGAGTCATCGCCGTGAAACTTTGCCCTGAACAAGGTTTAAGTGCTGAGACTGAAATGAAGGATTTAAAGTAGGGCATTCCACCTTTGCTTTAATATCACTGCTAAAAGCGTACAGTGTTTCCTGGGGTTCTGTCGCTCTCTTGCACTTTTACGCCGGCTGCACGGGGCCTGATAGCACATGTCCTTCAAAGTGGTCTCCGAAATGACCTCTTAAAAAAATAATAAATCGGCGGTACGGATGTGATTATGGTCTTGAACTTTTCCCCCGCTCTCTCAGAGGGCCATTATGCATGCGGCGGGGGGGCACAGTTAAAGCTTGTTTACGGCATCATCCCTGTCTGGCTGGATGAAAATGAGTGTGGCCCTCAGAGTGACACTAGCTTCAGGAGCCCCCCCACCCCCCACCCCAAACCCTGACTCGCCCACCGGGATCCGTCTGTGTTTATAATAGAAATGGACTCACATTGGCTCGGGGCTTGGGAAACCACCTCTGAACCCTGTAATTGCCTTTCCCCGGGGGAGGTGTTTTAGTGTGAGCGTCTGCTGCTGAACTGAGAGGTTTTTATGCATGTTTAAGTGTGTGCACGTGTGTGTGTGTGTGTGTGAGTGAATGATGGCCAGTCAAAGCCTACAGGCCGGCTCTCTCCTCTCCTCTTGGTATTGTCACGTCCCTGACATGCTACCACACACAGGGCTCCCTGGGGGCTGGAACGATTTCCCTGCAGTGCTGCGCGAACAAAGGGATGAGGTAAAAACCTGCAACTCCCGTCCACGGAATTCGCAGAGGGACGCGCGATTTCAAATGCCGAGCGATATATACTTTGTGAATGAAAATGGATCCAGCTTAAACTGCTCCACTTTTCTGCAGAGCTTGATTCCACTGTTGCCAATTTGGTATCATTTGGAAAGCCAGATGACAAGCAAATCAATTCGATGGCTTCAGTAGGGATGGTAGAAGGTCCTGATCGATCCTGACAAGCGTGCCATCTTTAACAGACGTCTCCTCAAAGGCCTATGGCTTCTTTTTTCCTCCCCCGGTATCCCATTACACATCTATCCAGCTCTTGGATCCGCTGCCTATTTACCCGTCCTATGCAGGAATAATGGGGCCTTCACCCCCAGTTGGATTAATCAGCCATAACCATATGCTACCGTGTGCAATTACGCTGCAATTTTGACCAAGGGAAACAGCTGTTGCCATTTGAAAGGGTGGAATAAGATTGTAATTGCCTTAACTTTGATTTGTGGGGTGCTTTGATTTGATGAGAGAACACATTTCTATGCTTTACATAATAATGACATGGAATGAAGAGGACTATTAGAACACAGGAATTTTCTCCGCTTCCAGAGGCGTGCAGAGGATAACCTCGCTGTTATGAGAAGGAACGACTATGTTTATTCATTTGGGTTTTAATGGGCTTTCTATTTTCAGCGCGGTGACGTTCGGTTACAGGAGGCTGGCTTCCTAATGCTCAAGGTGAGGCAGACGCATCAAGAGCGTTGGAGCTGCGGCGTCCTTGAGCGTAACCAAACCTACCGCATGAGATGTGTTCCCACCGAAGATTGGACTATAGCGAACAATAAAGTCAAGATGCATCTTGTAACAGCTCCAACTACAAAACCGTTGTGACAAGTGGGAGCACAGAATCCTTCCTGTTGGTCTTGGGTTTCCCGAAATGTGTTGGAACTGGCTTTCTCTGGTTATTCTGCGTTGAGGGCGTGAAGCTCCGCCTCCAGAACATCCCAGGAACATCTCCCCCTGCATGTTTGAACCCGGCTGGGGATCACAGAGGAGGCAGCTGCATTAAACACTGATGAGAATTCAGTCTTTTTTTGCACTCGTCTGTCGAGCAGACAGCAAGCTTGAATTTTTCATAGAACCGACAATTACTGGTTGTTTTTGTTCTTTTCTTCCGGAGACGCTGAAGACGAGTGTAATAAATGATAGATTCCTCTCTCGGCCGCTGTTTGATATTCCGCTTTCTGTGTAATTAGCTGACGAATGAACTTTGCACTGATTGAGAGTTACAAATGGGAAATGTAATGATGAGATGTCTCCTCATTGAATCAACTGTGCAAGGCCAATATTTCCTCTTTCAACAATACAATAAATTACTTCTCTGTGACACCAACTACTCATTTAAATAACTGAAACATGTCCCCCCCTCTTCTCTCTCACACACACTTTTTGGTCCTTGTTTGATGCTGATGGACCCGTCTCCAAAGATTTAAGGAATGGTTCCCTCAATAGAAAACGTCTTTCACATCTCTGGAAGTAAAAAATAAAATAATGTTCTGTGTTGCTGTTTTCACATTGATCATGTGAACGCCTATGATAGTGCTTTTGAAGAGTTCCTTTTGGCTCCTGCCAAACTCCATGTAAACACCGGGCTCTGTTCAAATGATTCTTCTTGTTAGCAGATGTATTTCACACACCTTGCTGGTGTGACGCGCAGGCGGGCGGCGAGAAAATAAAACAAGGTGATGGCAGCAGCACCGGTTACCTGGAGGGTGATCAAAAGCCGTGGAAGCGTTGGGCATGTTTGCTACCTGAGGATGTTGAGCAACACATCCCATTATGGAAGCATGACGCTTTCGTTCGCACTTTCACGCTTCAGCAGATTCCCCAAATGTAGATTAGCTAGGTTAACATCTTGATTAACGTTTGCTCGGATGCACCTTGTACACGCACGCACGCGCACGCACGCGCACGCACGCGCACGCACGAGCAAGTCACTTAACACCCTGAACATTCGACTCAACAATAACGACCCAGCAATAATGGGAAATGACAGAGAGATGGATGTTCTGACACAGGGCGTTGACCCGCGGCGATTCGGCCGTTAGACCTCAACTCAGGCGCACTAACAGCCAAGGCGCGCCGGCGCGCGGGCCATGATCCTCGTGCACCGAGAGTCGCGGTAAGAGTTGGGCAGAACGAACAGGAAGTGCTCCATCCATCTTGATTTGTCAATAGTTACAATTTTAATTACACCTGAGTGCTGTCATCCTGCCAGGCTGGGCGGGGAGTATCGATCCACTCCCACTAATTGATTAATTGCTGTGTTCAAAGGGGGGTGGGGCGTCGGTTCCCCTTGCACCCCCCCCCACCTCTTATTTTGTTGCACTCTTCATTTTTTTCCCAGTGTTTACGAAGCAAGAAGAATCAAGCTGCGGGCAGAGCCGGGCGCTCGGCGATAAGTGAGCCGCTTAAAGACGACCCGCCATTTATTTCTGGACCGGTTCTTACTGTAGCGCAGGAGGTAGCAGTGGCGCGCGGGGCAGTGCGGCACATCAGCGCGGCCATTACGTGGCAGTTAAAGGGGGCGAGAGGTTTGAAGACTCAGCTGCCAGAGACCTTTCACTCAATGCCACGGCTTAAATTTGTGTGGCTGTTTTTCAGGCGGCTCAGCTGTCTGTCGAAATGGGCTCCCAACGCCATTCAAATGAAAGAAGTGGCGACATCCCAGTGGGTTGGAGAGCAGCGCTGACTTTCTCTCAGTTTCCCTCCCTGTCTGGCAAGAAGTCGTTAGACCTCTCAGGGAAGCGAACCAAACTGTAGGAGGACACATTTTCTGTTTGTTATGGACAGCGACTGTCCTGGATCAGACCTGTGCGTGTGTTGTTTTTTGACAGCACGTGTGATATCTGGAAATACCGCAGTGATTAAGTTGGTTATGTCCATCTGTAGTTGTGGTAGTTTTGTTTTGCAATTCTTTACTCCTTAGAGCATCGTAGCTGCACACTCCACAGACGTTAGTAACTGACTCCTGTTATGGGGTTTATATGGTCACAGTGTAAATTCCCGCCAGGTCTTTTAAATATTTATACTAAGTGTGTGGTCTGTGTTGAAATGACGCAGGTGGTGGTGAGTGTACTCGTGGTTCATGAGGAGATGTGCAGCAAATAAACCGGGGACATCCGCGTGATGCGTTTTTAATGGAGGTCTTTGAATTCTTTTCAGCGAGTCGATTTCAAATGTGATTTTTGCCGTAGCAGCTGTAGCTCTTGACTTTTTGTCCCATCATTTACCATCATGCACAGCAGCAGCTCAGAGAGGAGTGTGTTGAATAAGATTGTCTTGATTCTCCGCAATTACGCTTTTGGTGTCATGTTCAAGGACACTTCCACACTTCCATCTGTACGGTCTTGTTACGACCCTGTAGCTGTCTCCAGGAATGAGGGAAGCAACAGCAGCTGATGTGTTCGGCCAAACAAAGCTGCTTTATTGTTTAGTGAACCGACAAGTGGAGGTTACCAGCAGTTAAACACAACAGAGGAAATATCAGCAGGTTGGCACCAAACCCATTTCGCTCCCGACAAATGACTTAAAGCTGCAGGTAGAAGAAAAGAAAACTGTGTGTGTTTCGTACCGTCCTGGACGTGGCATCCAACATCTGACTGCGGCACTCAAAGTAACACGATATAACCAAAGTTGAACTTTTAATGTAAACATCAGTCCTATCAAGTATCAAGCCCTGGAGTTCAGAATTTGTACAATCGCGTCAATTCTTTTATCAGGTCTTTGAGATCCACGTCAGTCTCTGGAAGGCAGGATGTTAGCATCGGAAGCTCGAATCTTACAAATGGTGAATCACAGGCAAAGAAAAGGTGATGGAAAAGATAAGGTTTCCTACGACGGCCAGTTTCTTCCTCTCTCATCCCTCCTGGAAACTCCACAGCACAACCTACGCACACGTTCGCTGTTCGCCTCATGGGTCTCACTCACAGTCGTGTGCAGAGACGCACACTGCTGCATGAAAAATGGTGTTTTATTCCGTGGGGCTTATTCTAGTAAACAACATCTGAAAAAACAAACAGACACACACAGACGTACACGCGCATCCCTCCACGGAGCTGCAGCAGTGACAAGCAGCACAGTTTCATTCCCCATCTGTTTCTTTCTTCTCCTGTGGGATCCAGGAAATGATTGCATGCAGTCGCAGCTCCGTCTTTACAGACCGGGAATAAAGAGGCACACTAACAGCGGCTGAGAAAACCAAGCTACGCAGAAAAGACCCGTTTCATTGAGTCGGCACTAAAGCTCAAAGTGTTTGACTCCAGCCGCCTGATGTGACGCCTTTTTTTTATTTTTTATTATTTGTGAGCTTTAGACTTAAAGTTAGGGAAATATTTTTAGACTGATGTTCAGCACGGGGCTGGGTTTGTTACATAAATGTCCTACATACGAAAGCTGCTGGAACATCTTTGATATTTTTAATATTTTATACATTTAAAATCACTGAAATTAATAAATATTTTAAAACGTCGCGTCCTCTCTGCATGTCAGTGTCAACAGTTTACTCGTTACGTGCAAGACTTAAATTTGGACCATATAATAACAAATGACCTCATAATAATAATAATTCCTTTTCAAAGAGCATTGTCTGTACTTTTTATTTGCTGACTGGCTTCGCACCACAAATGGAACGTTAACGCACCTTCCACCGAAATACCCTCATTTGAATCAACCTCCACCTGTTTGCACCTCTCTGCCTAAGAATAAAACGAAGGATGCGGCGTCACGCTGTAAGAGCCAGTCAGCAGCCGGGACCTCTGATGTCTCCCCTGTTTGTCATCTCACTGCAGCGGAGCCGCGTCTCTCTTCAGCTGCAGACGGTTGAACCCGATCAGCCTAATGGACGAGTCCACTGTCTGTGTCATGTCTCTGATCTAAAAGCTCCTCACAACCTCGTCATCGTTTCTATTTCTGCCTGCTTTAATCACAGATGGTTTCCAAAGGATGACAGGACAGAAAAAATGAAGCCACAGGGTCCTGATTTCCCCCCCGGTGGCCAGCTGTGGAATAGATCCTAAACTCTGTTGTTATATTTTTCTTTGGGCAAGACGTCTTGAGATTCTTTCTCCATCTTTATTTCCTTTCTATTGTATTATTCATTTCTAAGTATTCCTCGTTTGGCCGGTTCTTGAACACTTTGTTTTCCATTCTGTACAGCCTCTTCGTTGGTGAGGTTCCTCGTGAGATGGTTTCTCAAGCTGACACGTGTAGGCTTCTGCAGCTGCCTCACACAGGCCGTGATCTTTTGACCCCCCCAGCCAGAATAGATCTGTACCCGTGACCAGGGTCAGAAGAGCCGTCACGTCAGAAGACGCTGGCGTTTGGCTGCGATGATGAAGCTGACAGACACAAACAGGCTGTTTGTTGTTGTGCTAACAGAGCTCTGAGGGGATGTTCCGCACTGTTCTCTTCTTGACTGACTGACACCCCCCCCCCCTACGGTATCACAGAGGAATCTTTTGAAACTTGATTGACAGACGTGATCAGAAAGTACCTGCCTCGGTCGGGAGGCAGAGCGGGGGGAGGGGCTAACGCTCGCAGCTGCAGCAGCTGGTCCGACAGACTGAGCGGACGTGCCGCTCCGACAGAGACAACCTTTCGGGCTGCGGCGGCGCCTGCATCCCGCCCTGTTGTTGAGCCGGGGCGGGAGCAGCAGCTGTGAGAGCGGCGCGCTGTCAACTGTCGGTTCTAAACTAGTACGGCAAGAAGGGCTGTTTATTTGTTTCAGCCTGAAGGCTCTGCTGTTTCACGTCCCTCCTCTTCTTCCTTTTGGACTTGGCATCTCTTCTTCTATCTTCTCATCGTCTTTCTTTGCATCAAGTTTTTAGCCTCGAGGAAGAAAGAGAGAGGGAGATCAAAGCACACTCTACCCTCCAATATCATCAGGCTCCTGTATCTCTGATGGCATTATTAGTTCCTGCCATCCGTGGGGTGGTATTTTTCATGTTTGAGTGACAGTGCCGCTGCCTCTCTTGGGGGGCGCCACCCACCTCAGCTTCCTTTGGCACGGGGCCCGGGGCCGCCCCGCCATCGGCCCCCTCCATATTGAGCAAGACGTCCAATCCCCCCCTCCGGCGCGGCACATGAGGGAGCTGCCCCCATGTTTGATGTCACTTCTCTTTTGCTCTGATCTTCCTCCACCAAAGCCGGCGCCGGCGCGCACAGCGGCTCAGATAATGGAAAAGCACTATGATGGAAAAACATGTGGAGCAGGCAGGAGCAGAGGTTTCAAACCACCTGCAGAATCAAAGCTGCACCTCTGCTGCTCATTTCTGAGCTCGCCGCGATTCGATCTTCTAATTATAATCAACTACGCTGCAGCTGCAGGAGTTCCTGAGAAACTATATGGTGTTACTTTCCCCAGACTTTGTCCTCTGTCTTCAGAACCTCCAGGCTCGCCTTGTTTGTTTTGGATGGAAACTTTAACTCCGCGCTCCCCTTTTGTGTTTTTCTAATGAAGCCAACGTTAAAGAACAGCGGGGTTCGAAACAGACGCATCCATAAATGAGCTGTTCTGTTTTCTGGTGCAACATGCTGCATCCCTTCATTCTAATGAGTTGATTTCAGGCCTGGCCTTTGCTCAGCTTCCTAACAGTGATGTCCACGCTTCCTGTCTGCCGCACAGGTGCTCTCCGCGTTTTGGAAATCTAAAGACGGAGATTAGGAACAAAACATACTGCGTGCCGTGCTTTGACAGCGAATCGCTCCGTGGCGCTCGCCACAGCCATCTGTTGGCATGTCTGTACATGTTTGTGTATGAGGAACTCTGAATGTACACAAGTGCGCCTTACGACCCAGCAGATGTCCTCTTCATGTCCTTTGCTATAAGTCTTACTGTTTCTGTGTTTTGCATCACGGGAAGCTGCAAGGAATAGTTTCCTTATTAAATGTCTGCTTTTGAAAATGACCTGTGGATAGAAGTGACGAGAACCCGTCATGCGGTGTCTTTCAGAGCCGCACCGCAGAGGCTGCTGCAGAAACACACGGCACGAGAACGTTGGGCAGACGCTCTCCTCGTTGTCCACAGTCAGCTTTTCTGGACACCTCAGGTCCCTGCTGTGTTTTCAACCTTTCCCTCGTCATCCCTGCGTGCAAGTGTCTGCAATGCACATTTGCCGCAACCCTGCAAGAACCACATAACGGGGCTGTGCTGGAAGAGGCAAGCAAGCATGCAAGATGGAGGGATTGAAGGATTGAGAGAGACAGGAGGAAGGAGGAGGGGGGGCAGGGAGACGGAGCCTGCACAGTTACTGGATCCATAAAGGATGAAAAGGGCCTTGGCAGCAGTCTTAAGGGGCTAATAAAATAAAGTTCTCTCAGATTAGTTAGCTAATAGAGCTGTAACGTAGAGTTGCGTCTTAATGCTTAGGGGAACACAGCCTCCTGTGTGCTGGATGGGAGATGGGGGGAGCAGGTGGGTGTGGGAAGGGGGCCGAGGTGCCAACCGGAGCACCTGCTGTGAAGAAGCCCTGCGGGTCTGGTTATTCAGTCGGGGGTGAGCGGCGAGTGGAGGAGAGAGAGCCTACCTGGCATGAAATGACTCCCCCAGCAGTTTTGGTGCTCACTGTATAAGATCGATGCACACGCTATAGCGGCTACATGTGTTTCGGTAAGCTCGGGGAAATGCAAGCTCGATTCCTGCTCCACAGTTGGGGCTTATACTCTCTGGTGTGGGGGAAAGAAAAAGAGAATAAGTTACAAAGACTATTGAGCGGCGCTTCAAAAGCCACGTCTGCGTCAAGGGTTCGATCGGCTGGGCTGCAGTGGAACGGCTCCGTGTTGTGGTTTCAGGCCTCTGTTACAACTGTGACATTCTCCTTTGATGAGGGCTGACGACCAACAGGAACAACAGCCTTACCAATTTTTCTAATGGCTCCTTTTTTAAATGTTTTTTTCTTTTTTTTTTTTTTTTTACCATTTTGGCCAATCTGACGTTTCTGAGGCTGCGACAAGTTTCTTGGAGCAGAAGTCCGACTTTCCGCTGCGCTGAATGAATAACCTCTTTCCAGATGACAGGACATCCACTGCCTTCCTTTTGACATCTCCGCTGCAAGACAGGAGTGACCATGCCTCACAGTCTATCTCCCTGTGTGTCAGTGCTTATCAGTCTGAGGTTTTGTGATGAGAGTCGACTGCATACAGAGTGGAATCGGGGAGCGAGCCGGAATGTCGCACTTCCACATGCAAGGCCTTTTGAGATGAAGGGTACTAACAGTATGTGCATACTTTGAGAGAGAGTAAACAATATTTACAGAATGTGAATGGCATCCGAAGGCATATTTCTCCTGATGAGGAGGCTTCTGCCGGCGCTGTGCTCAGACAATAACTTACCATGGGAGGGAAAATACCTCCCCTGGAAACGAGAGAGGAATGGAAATATATGACATTTTCGAAAGAAAGTGGCGAGAGGAGGAACTCCGTCTGTAATGACAGAGTGCGGGTTGCTTCTTCACTTGTGTCATTATCAATGGAATAGTTAATGAGAGGCCTCACGGAGTGGAGACTGATTGAGTGCGTCATCTTTTATCGCCCCCCCCCCCACAGCTCATTCTCTGTGGACTCTGGCTTTCATTCCGAGTAGCCCTCATTGCTCTGCCATGTCGAACTAATAACTCTTTTCTTCCAGCTCATATAAAAGGAAGGTAGTTTTTGTATTTAGCAGAAAAAAAAAAATCACTGGAACATGGAACTGAGTGTTCTCACTGGGTGGGTTTTTTTTTTCTTCTGGGTAAGCAGTGGCTCTTTGTGCAGGTGTGTTGCACGTCCATGGATTTAATGTGTGGGTGTGCTTCTGAGCTTATAGGGCTATATTTGAACTTTCAGAACCTTCATTTGCAGAAATTAAACTAATTACATATCTGTATAGAGGGTTTAAAGCTCTCACAGGCTGTACTTCCTAGACCTTATAACTCCCCCTCGTTTTTGATTTTAAACTCCACAAAAAAAACATTTCGGCCTCAATCACTGTTATTCATACTTTAAACTTAAGTCTTGAGAGGTGCTGGCTGTGTCCGACTGGCTGGACTGGGAACCAGTGAATCAATGAAACATCATCCGGTCATCAGGCACTTGTACAAAGTTTAAATAATACATGTCAGACCTGGACAGACAAGTGTGCACTTGCTGCAGGAGCCTCGGCCGCCCAAAGAACAGAGCGATAAATGGACTTTTAAAAAACTGGTTCGGAGCATGATTGCCAACCCCCGGGCTCGAAAGAAGAACCAGCACCTGAGAGGCACTTAAATGATTGGGCGCTCCAAGCTGAACCAGTAACAGTTGTTTTATGTGCAGACACACACACACACACACACACACACACACATTAGCTGAGTGGAACGGCCACAATTTCAGTTCCACGCTCAAATCATTCAGTAATCACTCTGCTTCAGGCCACTCCAGGTTTTCTATTTTCCACTCTCCAATCGGCCTCCGCTCGCAGTGAGTGAAACCGCTCTAATTCACTCCATAGCAACGATGACAAGTGCTGCTCCTCGCTCGAATTATACAACACAAAGCAGAAATGTAGAAGGCGAGCGACGCCAAGGAAAATTCGATGGAGCGCCGCGAACGCAGGTGAACCGACACAGACGGGCCCCGAGGCATCACAGGAGAAATATTGCAACTCCATCAAAGAAATTCGCCGCTATCGCCGATTCTCCTAAGGCACCGAGACACAAAAAGAGAGAGAGAGAGAGAGAGAGAGCGCCTGAAGGAAAATAAGTATTACCACCTGTGTTTTACCTAAATCAGCTCTCTTTTACTTTGGACTAACACACTGAGCCAACAAAATAAACTTGCAACAAAAGCCTGAGGAGGAAGAACTCATTGAGTTTAAATACTAAAAACATAATTACGCCTCTGAAGCTGTGCAAAAACACTCGATAGAATAATTAAAGAGAGAAGATAAAGTTGGATAATTCATACACGGATGTATCAGGAGCTGCTACAGCCATCCTTATTATTTATTATTATATATTATTCATTAAGTGTGGGGCATTATGGGCCTTTTATTGCAGACAGCAGAGCGGTGACAGGAAATGTGGGAGAGAGCAGCCCCTGGGATCTATTCCTAATTTCCCAGATGATAAAAATTAGGAGCGTCTGCATCCCAGAAAGAGAGCTGCTGTTTTCTCCGAATTACAGCCCACAACATGACAAACACAATCCTCCCAAATTCCTGAAATCTGTGTCAATGACATCGTCTGTGCATAATGAATTCAGCCAGCGAGCGTATTCCCAAGACAATCCGTTAGTCCCTATATTTAGCTAATTCTTTATCTGAGGGCGGTAGCGACATTGTCACCGCGGCGGATTACTTGACGCCTAAATTTCCGAACTCCAAAGCTGTTCCGTGGTTTTCACAATGAAGTTAATGGAGAGCGTTTGTGTTCGGCAGCCCGTCGTTCGTCCCGGTTTATCATGCTGACCGCCTGCATTTGTGATCCTCCCGCCGACTTGCGGCGCCGCTGCTCGACCGCGAACGCCATTTAATAAGGACTGAAGCCGCAGCCCGGTGCTGGGGCCGATGCTGCAGTGATTAATGAGGGCCGGGGCTTCAGCCTCAGTGGTGGTATCTCTGTTGAATTAGCCTCTGATTACGCCTGGCTGGGTCATACATGACTAATGGCTCCAGGGCTTCATTCATTCTTCCTTGAGCCAGCCTGTGTGCTACAGCCGCTGCCTGTGTTTGATCTGACATCTATTATAGAAGCTGAGTGTAGTTATATGAGTTCCCAACATCCCTGTTATTTCACTGCCCTGATGATCCCCCCCAGCCGCACTTCTCCAAAACTAAGATTTAACCATTAAAAGTGGATTACTGTGGCACCTCCTCTCAGGACTTTAGTTTGTGTTGGAGGAGCAGGGAGGAGGCAGGAGCTGATGGCGACCACGCCGGGCAGAACATTATTGACCGTGACCTTCGCCCTCAAACACACTATTTGATTTATGAAGGAAAAATGCGTGGCAGAGACGTAGGAAGGAACGATGACTGACAAAAGCAACTGTCTGAGTCGACTCTGGGTTTACAACCGGTCCTGAGCCCAGAATTCATATCTGATGGTGTTGATACTGGAACCTTTTGCTCTCCACAACGTCTGTGGTTATGGTAAAGGTCAAAGACCCAGACAGGGAAGTCTGGATTCCAGATGTGCAACAAACACATCCAGCACGATAACCCAATCCAATTATTACATGCCAGTATTCTTATTACCTGTACGAGTTAGATTAAAACTTTATTGATCCCTTCAGGGAAATTAGAAAAAATTATTGTAGCATGTGAGTTGTATAGCAAGTGATTTTTTTTTTTTTTTTTTTTTTTTTGGATCCTGCTGTTTCTTGAACCAGTGTTGTCCTGAGGATATTGGTTACTGGGTCATTCACAGCTGTGAGTAATCCTTCCCAAGCCCGGCTTTGTGTCTCAGTCACCTCATTGACCTTTGTATCGATGGTGGGATTACGGGCAGAGGTACTGCCGGGCCACTCGTCTGCGTAGTGAAAGTTTTTCCATTGGAACATAAGACGTAATGGAAACAATCTCGTCTCCGCTACACATTGTTACAGATGGAACGCAGTTGATCCTATGTGTCGGTTTTGCCTGTGTGGTTAAAGGCCGCACGTTACTCTTTATAACGTCCCTGCTGCTTCTGCAGAGGGATTTGACCCAGAAGTGAAGCCAGTTGAACGCATTCACACAGAAGACAAAAGTCACCTGCTAGGTAATGTTAATGACCTCCCCATATCCTGTAAATAATGGTTGTGTACATGGAACAACGGGAGGGGCTCGGTTCACAGCACATGCTCAGTAAGCGCATTTAATGTGAATTGCTCCACTGTGTCTGTTATTACTCTAAATTTGAAACCGTGCTCGCTTCCACCCCGCGCCCTGCTTCCTGTTTAACTTCCAAACCAACAGGACGCGTTGCCATTTGGTTGGCCAGTGATCGCCCACTCTCGAGCCTGTTGACTCGTCGTTTTGGCTTCACTAGTCAGCATTCTGCTCCATTTCCTGAGCTGCAATCACACTGTCAGTGTCTGAGATGGTGTTAAGCTGCGGCTCATTGCACCATGGCTGTGCTGGCTGGGCGTTAGCCATGTGCACGCAGCAGGCAGCCTTCGCAGGAAGGAGCAGCGGCGGCGGCGGTGGTGGCAGCTCCGGTATATTTCCACTCTTGGTGTTCACTGCTCAGCGGTGGCAGGCATTGTTGCAGGCATCTATTGGGCTAATGTGTCACCTCGTAAAAAAAAAAATAAAATAAAAAAAGCAGGACAGTGCTGCGACAGAAAGAGGGAGGGAGCCTGCTATGTTTTAGCAAGGATGGAGGAAGATGGCCAGATATGGAGCATGGAGCATGGAGGAGCAACAAAAAGGACAGAAGCTGTAAGGCAGAGTCAGGAGAGGCTGGAAGAGGAAAACGTGAATGCATTCCATGTTCCCAGGCCGGGAGAGAGCGTGTGTGTGCATCATTCCTCTGTTCTGTTGTGCCATTCAACAGTGGGTACGCAGCTCATTAGAGACCCTTCAGACGGTTTTAACAGACCGCGCTCGGCTGACCCAGGGACGGCCTGTGCCACACGCCTCTGAAATATGCTGATGTCCGCTGTGATGTAATCGGCATAACGACGATACGCCAAAATCCAGCATGTTTTCTCTTTATCTGTTTCCATCTTTCCCTCATTGTGCTCCGGTACGTGCTCAACTTTTATTCCCTTCCCATCCCTCCATGTGCATGGGTCAGTAATGAGCCGGTTCAGTTTCTTTTACTTCTTCTTCCCGCCACGGGCGTATTTTTCTCTCCGTCTCCATCCTCCTCCCCTCTCCCTCTCCCTCATGTGTTATCTTGTTTTCTTCTCCTCTCCTCTTCTTGCCCCCCACGGACTCTTCAGGTTCCACTTTCCTGTGTTTTTCCTCCTCTCTTCTGTGTTCACGTTCGTCTTACCCCCCCCAGTCAAAAAGAACCCGAGTTATATTCAGATCTCCCTCGCTGCTCCACCATAGAGGCGTCTGCAGAAGCCAGTCGCGTTTGGCCCATGTGGTCCTCATCTGTCTTGCAGGAGTGAAAATTGTATGAGCACTTGTCTCGGTGCCCTCAGGCCAGACATAGACAGCATCACCCGTGGCTCTGTGGTGGAATGTTTAAATGATGCATTCCCTCACGCTCTGTGTATAACAAGGAAGCAGGCATGTAAGCATATACGCGCGCTGCGGTATGGAAAGCTGCCGTTTAAGGAAGAAACATCTGGCGTTTCTTGATTCCAAAATGGGTCTGGGTCTTTGTCGGAGGTGTGAGAGTTTATCTTCTGCGGCGCAGTCCTGCAACAAAACCTGTCGACCGCAGACCAATCTGGAGTAAAGCTCGTAGCGCGTGAACTTGAACAAGCCCCAACTCCACAGTTTATTAGAAATAACAGCCACGAGGATTCTGCTCAGACTTGCTGGACGATGCACACGTGCACAAGTAGGAGAATCTGTCCAAAGGAATCAACAGAAACTGGCCTCAGACGGCTGGTGTTCGTTCATCAATGCAGTTGCAGAACTTGCGCTACTGGAAGTTTACAAAGAACCCACAGTTGGATTTCATGCAGCGGAGAATCAGAGCAAGCGATGTGTGGGAGATTAAGCTGGATGGCTGTAGTAGAAGTGGAGAATTCTCATTAATCAATTCTTGCTCTTCTTACATCTGGGGTGAAGTGGGGAGATTTTGTGGATTTACAGAGATATTGTCGGTTGGACCCCCTCCGGCTAATTGAAACAAGAGATGAGTCCAAACTACACGAGGGATGAGGATCTGCTGTTATAATTCACGCCTCTTCACCCCAGTCCAACTTAAGCTCTCCTCTCGCTGTCATGCCCCAGTGAAGATTCCCCGCCAAATTCCTTTTGTTTCCTCGCCGCTGATATTAGCAGTGCTGCTTAGAAGTGACCCTGAGAAACGCTTCGCTCAAGAGAGACGTTCGTCCAATCCCCCACTTGGCGCTGCTAAACCCCCCGGATCTGTGGCATTTGCCGTCGGAGTCTGCTTGGCTCATTTGAATGGACGGAGCGTCCGCAGCCGAAGAATTAGGGCCGGCATTGTGTCAGGTTGAAAGCGGGGTCAGGTGAGCGGACTGCACTTGTTCAGCATGCAGTGCAGGAGAACAAAGCCCTCACTGATTAACACTGTTATTCATTCATGAGGAGGAGCCCAGCGAAGCAGAGCCATTTGTCTTAGATGCATTTAACAAATGCAAAACCAGCAGGGGGAATAAAAGAAACACAAATCTCCTCACGAGAAACAATCAAATAATTATGCGGCCTTAGCTCAGGCCCGCTGATGGAGTCCTAAAGCTGTCTCCACCGTCTCTTTGAATGCGCTGTTTTATTGTGGCAGCATCAAGTTTTAGGGAATTTAATTAGTCTCAGCACTGTCTACCTGTCAGACACTCAAAGGGCCTGCAGACATTTCTGTCAGGAAGTGCAACATTTACATAATAATATTAAAAAAAAATAAAAAAAAAACATTTGCCGGCCAAATGTTTGGTTTGTTAGCCAACAGCTGTGACAAGGAATCAGACAGAGACAAGACGAGTCATCGGACGAGACAGACACACTTGAAATATTAATTGAGCCATGACATCAGTGAGGAAAGCCGGCAGTGAGATCCAGCAGGCCCGTCTCCATGGCGACAGACGCACTGAAAACAACGCTGCATTTGCACCATCTCAAAGTGTCCCGTCCCCTCTGGAGGAACTTTTGGAGGCAAGATTTGTTTTGTTATGGAATTATTCCGCGGTCATCTCTCATCACTATGAAATGCTGAAACACAGCCTCGGCTTCGGATTAAGCAGCGAAACAGCGGTCGAGGAAATGTCGGTTGGATTTTACACGGATCAGACCTTAAGTTTGTTTTTTGTGTTTTTTTTTAAGTCAATCCGGAGACGTCCTGTTGTGTCTGCTTCCTCAGAGTTGAATAAACATTGATATTAGAGGGTCACTGAGCCCTAGACCAGGGAGTTGCGCTAGTGGCTGGGGAATGCACACATGCACTCAGCGCACGGTGCGGGGAGAGATGTGTGTAGGTTTTTTTTTTTTTTTTCGTTCTGTTTTGTTTGGATGACGCCAGTAACGTCCACTATTTATTTAAACTGCCTTCAAGGTTCATTGGGCCCGAGAACACTGGCTTCTTTGTCAGAAACCTTTGAAGGTTTACCACACTATTGCAGTATGGCAACATAAAACACACATTGTTTTTATACCCACGCGCTGAATAATGAAAAAAGGATGAAGAAAGACGCCTGTGCCCTCTTTAATGTCATAAAACACATTTTCAGAAACGTCATATTTAAACCTTGTGGTCTTTTAGAGCTCCTCCTCGCCTGTGATGGTGGCTGCTGTAACCTGAGGCCTTTCTGGACTTGGACATGACCCTACTGGGTCAATGAGCTGCTCTGCAGTGCGCGGCGTGCACGCGGGGCCTGGCACCTGTCCTGTCTGAGTGGATTTTGCCGCGCTGCCCCGGCCAGCCCTTCTTAATGAGAGCAGAGGAACAACAGGAGCAGATGGAACTGCCCGTGGGATTGTGGGAAGTCTCAGGAAGGGCTAGGACGACGGTTGCGGGTGGAAACTGGTGCCATGTGGTGGCGTGCCCGCTCTGCCCTCTGGTCATCTCAGCGAGTCCTGCTTGGTGGTCATCCAGGCGCGCATTGGCCTGCCAATTAAAGATGGGCCCACAGTCAACCCTGAAGGTTCCTGCGATCCCACGGGCATCTCTGCTCCCCTCCTTCATCTCTTCTCACTCCTCTTCCTTCATATCACACTGCAGCCAATACCCTGCTGTGCACTCTGCTCTGTTCTAGCTTTCTAACTCGAGGGGACTCACTGAGCAGAATTCATTAGGCTGTTTTCCCGTCTTCCCTCCTCAGCCAGAGAACACACCTCCAGTGGGGCGGCAGGTGCCAGGGCTAGAAATCTGCTCAACCGTGTGATGTGACAATGAAGAGATCTTCTTTTGGCTCTGACACACACACACACATTAAGAGCTGAATTAAGATGCAGGGTGAGGATGAACTGGGCGAATGGGCTCATTTGCTGCTCGGCAGTTTGACCCCGCATGTACGAGTCCCGTCCTTCACAGAGTAGTTAATAAAGAGAGAGAGAGAGAAACCCCCTCAGGGTTCGAGCAGTCAATGCCAGAGGTCAGGGGTCACTGGTCGGGCTGGCTTTGTGTAAGCTGATAACTTGTGAGAGGTGGAGGAGAGAGAGAGCGAGCAGTGAAGGCATAGGTGCAGGCGCAGGAGGATTATGGGAGGGTTTGTAGCTGCCATCTCTCCACACATCGACTCGTGGATGTCTAAGGTGCTCATGCGCTCGTAATCCAAACAGGGTTGAACTCGTTCCTCTCAACTTCGCGTCTTTTTGAAAAGACCAAGTTGTGCTTCTCCCAGCGCCCGCAGAGACCCGGGACCTCCATATGGAGTGGACAGATGTGAGGGAAACATCAAGCGTGTGTGTCCTCTGGTCCTTCAGGAGGCCTTACAGTGCAGTGTGTGTGTGTGTGTGTGTGTGTATGTGTGAGGGAAATGTCCACGCTCCACATTTCTGCACTTCCTTTTCAGTCGGCCTGCGCGCTTGTTGCTGCCTCTTCATTTCTGTTTCCTGTTAATAGGCAATTTATGAGTTGAAAAGAAGAGAGCATTGTCCGTCTTGTTTCAGCTCCGTTTCAGGGTCAGTTATATTGATGCAGTCTGCCCTTTTTATATTGAGTGGAGTTATGCACCACTCGGCGAGTTTTACACTGCAAGTCACAGTTGCCATTTTGCACGAGGACACTTTTAATCTCATCGAGAGAATGATTCCGATTATTGTAAGGAGGCGTGAGCTTTATTCGGTCCCTCTACAGTCACCAATGTTCCTTTTTTTCTGAATCACCGCACTTTCTGCCTTTGAGAGTAAGCAGGGTGCAGAGCGTCTCTGTGCACGCGCTTTGTGAGCCTGATCTCAAATTGCAATCCGGTGATAAAGTGGCCATTCTGCCTTGGCGGAGGTCTGCACTCTCCCACTTCCCTTCTAGTTGTTTTGCTCTAACTGCTTTATCGTCCAAAGCCTAGTTTGCTCCGTAAAAGCAATATTGGAAACCTCCATCACCTTTTGTTTTTGTATTCCTTTTTGCTTCTTTAAAACCCAACCTGTGTGTGTGTGTGTGTGTGTGTATATATATATATATAGGAAGCAGCCTCTCGTTGTGACGACGAGGTCCAGATAGAGCTGGTGGTCTAACTCAGTTGATATATGTATGGATGGATGCTTGAGCCTGTGGATGTTTCCATACGGAGCTGGAGTTGTTTCAGGAAAGTGGTCATTGAGAGGCGAGGCGAATTGACGTCCCCCATCCCTGATGGTCATCGGGTCTGGCGTTTCGGTTGCGGTTTGACTCCGCGCGGGCACCCACGAGCCCATTACGCCAACCAGCTCCCGCGTTACCTCCGTTATCGACTGGAAACCACAGTGGAAACGAGCCACATTGATTAAGGCCGACAAGGGGAAGCTTCACAATCAGGCTTACGCTGTGCAACACTGACATCAGTCAATAGCATGATGCGTTCACAGCCCATCCCTAACTATCATCGCTAACCCTCACCTTAACTACTCGACTGAAGCTTAAACCAGTTGTTTACACAGGTGGAGCGCCTATTTCTTTGTGGGTGACAAAGCACGCTCCGGTTCAGTCCTGTTAGCGTGGCGCGGCTCGCCTCCCCTGCTGCTCCGTTGCCATGGTTGGAGCTGGTGTTTTGGCTCAAGTGTCATGGTGAATGATTGGTATTTCCACCGTGTTGACAAGCTTAGCATCTGTCAGTAGACCCGCGTTTGGTAAAGCCGTCAGTCAGCGGTCCTGCGGCGCGCAGGCAGGTTATGGTCCCGTGGATGTGACATGAATAGATTGAAAGCAACACCTGTGCTCTGTCTGCCACACGTCAGCCGTTTAAGCAGAAACACCTGCAAGTGCACACACGCGGCTGCAGCTTGAGACGCGTCGAGGTCGACGGAGAACAATACAGTGGAGCTGTTAGAGCTCGGAGGAAGGTCACGGCCCTGCTCAGACTGGGCGTCCCGGAGGTTTGCAGGATTTATACACACAATGTGAGATGCATTAAGTGCGAGTGAGAGTGGGGGCGGGAGCATTTTCAGGTGAGCGGGTCTGGATTGCTCCTGCTGGACTGGACCAGTGTCGGGGGAGGTGTTGAGCCCCAGTAATGGGCTCCTGGCTCAATACTGTTTAATTAGAACACAAACAAGGTTATTGCACTGAAGATATCGGATTTAATCCTGGAAGAAACAGAACGTGCACCATGTCAGGAGGAGGGTAGAGGGTGGAGAAGAAGAAGCAGCTATATGAAGTACTGTTGAGGGAGGTTTTTGTTCATCATAGAGTACTGTCTGAGCCGCTGTATAATGTATGTGTGCGCCAAATGATTTCGCCGTGGGGAACGTGCTTTGACAGGCCCAGCAGATGCGCGAGGTCTCCATCTCTCTCCAGTATTGTCTGTTTTTAAGTGGCATGAAAACATTTGTGGAAACGAGTCTGCGCTTGAATAAAGCTGTTATCCTTCCGAACTGTTGTTTCCTTCCAGGAGCAAAGACGTTTCTGCAAGTGTCTCATTCCTGCCTGTTAAAAAATATGTTTCCAAGTTTATCCAATAAGCTCGCGAGAGTTTTTTCTCTGCAAAGTTAAGTGAAGGTCACCATGGCCACGTTTGTGGTGCTGTGATTGGATAAACAGCTGACAGCAGCGCGATTAACTGAAGTTTTCTCCGCTCGTGCTCTGTCATTAAGAAATCCCGACTCATTAATGTAATGTCTCTGAAATGGCGGGCACGAGAGGGCTTCTCACTCTGGCTTTTAACTCTGGGCTCCACTCGGCGCTCGCTGACATCACGGTGACTCACGCGATCGGTTGCTGTGAAGGCAGCAGAGCTCTGTTCGCCAGTGCAACCTTCAGGCCACACATATTTCTTCTCCTCCACCCCGATGCTGCCAAACCACCCCTGGCCCGTGCATTACTTTTTAAAAATTTTTTTTACAGGCTACAAGTGGCCCGCTGGCACGACTTTTCCAGAGCTCTTACTTCTCATTCTCCATAAAGCAGAGAGCCGTTTTCGCGTGTAGGCAACAGTCCCTCGGCCTGTGGCGAGATTATCTGTCCACTGACCTGGTAGAAAACACTGCGGAGACGGAGACAAACACTGGGACGGCGCTCAGCGCGGGAACAGCTGCGGGGCTAAATGAGGGCCATTCATCACTGTAAACTGATTTAAGGAACTGAATGCATATGCTGACGCGGCTGATCTGCCGATTAGCTCAATAATGCCCAATAACACAGGGCCCCTCCGCTGAACTCTTTCATAGTGGAGATGTGATTTTGAAGTAATAATACTGCATGAAGAGTCTTTTCATGTTATAAATATTAATGACTTTATTATAAGGAGAAAGCCGTGACTCTGTCAGCTGCAAGTGTAAAAAAAAAAAAAAAAAAACCCTCCTGGCTTTTTATTCAGTTTGCATCGTTGCATTGTTCTGGACTGTAATTACGTCGGCTCGGAGGAAGTGGCTCTTTACAAGCTGTTTTAAGGTTTCAGCTGGTTTTGAGGCCTTGGCCCTGAAGGCCCTACAAGGGGGCGAAAGCTCAACCCTGCTATTTCATCTCCATATATAGTCAGGCAGCTCGACCACAGAGTCGGGGCAGACTGACTGTCTGGCGCTGGACGTGGGTGTGGCCCACCCTGCTAGCACACAGTGGGCAGACGGAGGATGGAGTGTGCCTCCAGCTGCAGGACTTTCTCTTGTTTAAACTCTCACTGCTACTGGTTCCTCCATGTCTTGTGTCTTTTGTGCTTTTAAAACCCTTGACTTGTTCCCTGACTTAAAAATCTCATAACCACGACGCTGTTGACTATCAAACAGTTTTGCATCAAACCTCCTGCAGCTTGGACTTTCACAGCAAGCCCCTGCAGATGCCTCGGAGCGACCTGGCGTGCCCCCGCCGCACTCTGCTGGCCCTGTGCTTTTTGATCGCTCGGTCAAAGGAAGTGTTTAAAGGGAGGAATTAAAGCACAAGAGCGTATCAGAGAAAAGCAAGCTCCCCTTTGCTGGAAGCAGATCAGGAGTGACAGCCACATTTGCAGGGCTGTGTTGAAGAGAGTGGTGGAGATACATACTATACACACACACACACACACACACACACACACGTGCACACGTCCCCTCTCGTCTTTCATTGGATCTGAAGGGAGGGAAACAAATACACATTCACACAAGCTCATGAAAAATGTCCTCACGCCGACGCAGAGTTGTACGAGCTGGTCATGTATCCGCGAGCGTCGGGGGGTGAGAGAGAGAGAACGATGAAGGGGACACATGAAAGTGACAGGAAAGAGGAGGAAAAAAAAAAAAAAAAAAACATCACACGCATTGAAAAAAAGAACCCGGAGAGATTGATGATGCAAAAAGAGAATTAAGAAGGCTTTCTCGCACTGTGCTTATCCTAGAAATTGGGTGACATGTGAACTTTAGGGTTCCATCTCTTTTCGCCTCGTCTGTCTCTGGGGGCGTTTGCCAGTGAAAGGCGTCATAAGACAGCCGTGCACACAGCACCCGACAGAGAAGACACCTTTTATAAACTGGTGAGAAGCAGTGTGTCGACTCTCTCTACGGCGGCGCGGCTAAACGTCCCTTATAACTTGACATGTAAACGCCATGGCGTTCCAAGAGCGGATTAAAGGGTATGCTGACTTCAGGCAGGTTTTTTTTTTTTTTTTTTTTTTCAGGGGAGAAATAGGAATTGGCAGAGTGGTGGTTGTGTTGCATGTGAGTGAGTGAGGGAGGACTGGGTAGAGATAGAGGCTGTCTGCAGGAGGTGGTATTGGCTGAAATTGGCTCAGTTATTCTCCCCTCACTCTCTTGACATCTCACGGTGTGCGTGAGAGGCATTATGAATTCATGGGCTCCAGGGAACCAAATGAGCTCCCGTCACCTGGAATTTACACCGGACCAGAAATCACTTATTCTCAATGTATTATTTTTCTGTGGCACTCCATGATAGGTTGCGTATATTTTTTTTCCTATGCCTGTCTATTCTTTTCGCTTCCCTTCTCCCATATAATCTGTCCCGCCGAGGCACAATTTCTGTGGCGACTCGGTCACACGTTTGATTCAGTATTCTATATCTTCAGCTTATTCGAAAATCCACTATATCCTGTGCTCTCTATGTAGGTCGCCTGTCTAACAGTAGGACGAGCAAGCAGCCGCCCTCCATTGAAATACCCAGGTACAGTAATGAAGGCGAGGGCGCCCACTCAGTGTTGTGTCCGCAGCTCAGGTGAAGCAGACGCACATGAATCAGTTTGGAGCAGCAGTCCTCCGGGGACGTCTTTGGCCCACTTCCTGAGAGTCAGCCTCAGCCTCATGTGGCATCAAGTCCCAACTGAGACAGGATGGATGGACTGCGGGGGGGGGGTGCCCTGTGGGAGCCCATCTTGGAGCCCAGAGCAGCCTGAGCTTATCATCCACAGCCCATCCCTGTTCAACAGCTGGGGCGATGTGGCGGCTCTTAAATGTCTGACCCCCCCCCCATGTCATCCTATAATCGCAGTTACAATGGTCTTCTCCTTTTACCCGTCGTCTGCTTGGCGTTCCAGACTGACAGCCACCATCAGAGGCATATATGTCATTCCATCATAACCACAACAGATATTCCACACTACCACAAGCACACATTCCTCCACCCTGCTGTTCCTCTGCGCCTGTGGCTTCCCTCCATCCCCCTCGCTCCCTCACACTTCAGTCACCTGATAGCATTGATGAAGGTTTCCCCCCGGCCCAAGGCCAAGCGGCTCTCCCCAAGGACCCAAAGCCCTGCTGGCACCACATGGCCCAAACATGTCTCCCTCACCGGCAGGGGCCGCGGCCCGTCATGTTGTGGAGGTCACGCTCTCTGACTCAGATGTTTCCCTTCTGGTCCGTTTGTGTTTTCTCTTCAAACATAACTAATCCCTCAAGCAGCTTCTCCACTGGCGAGGCTGTTCTTTGCCAGATTTATTCAGGTGCTCCGTCAGTGTATTAATTTACTGTGGGGAATGCAGCTGAAATGCCTCCCTAACTCTGTGCTTCACGGGGAAACGGCAAAGTCGGATTCTAGCTTGGATTGCTTTTTCAGGGGCTCAAGGTTAAACATGGTTTGAAGAGACATGCGTTTGAAATGTAAATCTGCGTGTTACTGCTGCCTCGGCAGTGAGGTCTGCACGGCTGAAAGCAGCGATCTTGAAGTCCTCACTGTCTCGGGTGGCGATATAAATCAGCCTCCACCGACTTTCTGCTGACGGTCATAATTGGTTCGTTAAACCCACAAATTGCAGTGCCGATGGACAGACAAAGCCGAGCAGTTTCCAGCGATGGCCTGATATAATTTACAATATTAAATAACAATCAGAAACAGTCAGAGATTTATTCGGTTTGATTAGACCCTCTGTAGTATTGTTTGAACTAGTTACACTGGTGTGACAGTAATAAAATATTGAACTGTCAATAGCAATCACTGAGGCAGTTGAGCAAAAACAACATGTGTCACTGATAAAATATGAATTCCCCAATGTACACTGATTAATCAAAACACTAGAAAGCAGCAACTAATTACTCCTGAGTGCTTATGAAACATTATGTCCATAAATAAGCATATTTATTTCTCCACAATTTGATTTCATTATTCAGTGTGTTTGTTTTGCATCAGCTGTACTTGCAGCAATTATTTTTCTCATCAACATTTCAACGGGGCTCCGTTTGTTTTTACTTTTCTCAGGTTACAGGCCTTTCATAATTGATGTGTTTAAGTCTCGATGATGAATCTATTAATATCCTCATGTAAATTACTCCTGTGTCGAGCAAGGCACATATATTTATCACCCTGTCGGTTTTCTGATGAAGGAAGTTAAATTAAAACATTCTATCAGACAAAAAAAAAAAAAAAAAAAATGGGACAACATAGTTTTTGTTGAAATGTTGAAAAAAAAATCAAGATGCAAAAGGAAATACAGAGAGAAAATATTGTTTAATCATTTAAAGACTTAGAAAGGAGCGAAGTGAAGTATCTGGGACAAATGAAAAATCAATCAAAAAAGCTGTCATGAGGCTGTTAGAGCATTTCCACATCTCTTTTAAAGCTTTGTTATGCGCTTCAAAAAGAAGCCTCTGATCCACTGAGAGGGGTTGGGAGCAGTTTTGATCCAGTTGGCTCATTTTTAGTTGCGTTACAACATGTAGAATTGTTTCTCTGCTCCAGATGCAGTCACGCACTGTTCCTTTAGCACCGTCATGGGTGAGGAGGAGGTTTATTGTTTTTATCCCAAATGTCATGCCCGAAAACTTTCCAACAGCTACTTAACAAATTGGCGGAAATGTCGAGCCTCGCACAGACGGTCACGCTAACCTGCTACTCAGGTTTTGGTTGCAGCTCCTCCTCCTCTCGAAGGACGTACCTTTGCCTGCTGCCGCATCGTACAGAATCGGATAGAATAGTCAAGTTCAAATATTTCTTCCCAAACGTGTGTGTTCCTGTTCAAATTGGGCCATAGAAGCAATGTGTTTGCTGTACTTCCTGCTGCCCTGATTCGCATGCAGTGTGTAATTGATTGAAGTTCCTATCTTTGAACAAGGATAATTACCGTTTATAATCCACTTAAACCTATATCCCACTGCAACCCTCTGGAAATGACCACCAGCGCCGAGCGTGCATGAGGAATTGTGACCCTCATGTTGTGTTAGTTTTTTCTTGGCCTCATTAAACACTTAAGTGCTTTCCAGGCACCATACTACGAGATTTCTATTTATCAAACCCTTCACATTAAAGAGAGAAAAAGAGACATAAAGGTAAGAATGTGCAGCAGCGTCTCTGTCTTGCCAGGCCTGGTTGACAGGGTCACCGCTGGAGGGAACGCAGGTTCACACGACGAGTGTGCAATTAGAGATATTACAATAATTACTCACCCACCACACACGCAGAACATCGGCCTGCTAATCAGCCCATACAGCTCTGAACCTGTGTCTCAGTTTACTTTTCAGCATCAACCCTTTGAATTTATGCACAATGTGATAAGAAGATGTTTGCTGATTGCTGCTGCCAGTAGCAGGAGGGGGAATCTTCCCGGAATGGGAGCACGGTAATCCTGCAGGGAAGAAAACCATGCTTGTGTCCTGTTTCATGGTCATGTTGTTATGGGTGTAAGAATAAGAAGATCATTGCTAAAGATGGCACACTAAGCTTCTGCCGTGTCTTACTGAGGGATGGGGTTGTTTTTTTTTTTTTGGCATCCTTGGTTTGGCAACGCTTTAAAGAAGAGAAGCAAAAAAAGAAATCAAGAGGCAAGATTCAGTCAAGTGCATCGAGGTCTGAAAATCTCCCCACTAACTTTTACTTTTAGGGTCAATGTTGCACTGAGTAGATAATAAGATGTTTATATGAGGCAGGTTTGAGGTCATGGTTGGACTGCATGACCAAAATCAATAGGTTTAACCTCCAAGCAGTTGTTGGCCAGAAACACATGAACAAACTTGGCGAAAAAACTGGCAAATGGCCGACAGGGAGTTGACAATCGATGGACCATTAACAAGAGAAGATATTCTCAGAGAAAGGTTGTGGAGGAGGACATGGGAGGAAAGGGTGCGAGGTTGCAGGCGGTTAAAGAAGTGCCGTGCGGTAGGAACAACAGCAACAGATGTGCTTTAAATTAGCCCAGCTCCAGGAATTTCCCCCGTGAAAGAGGCCAGAGATAGTCTTGCAACTTGATCCCCCGATGACACAGGCATCTCCTTTGTGTAACCCCAACTGCGGCACAATGAGTTTGCTTGGTGCTTCAGACCAATCAGACCAGAATAGCAAGTGGCGGGAATGCGTCGGCCCTTGCTCCCAGACACGCTCCATAAGAGCTTGCTCAGCTCCCCAGCGCTCTACTCTTTGCTGAAGTCCTTCTTTCATTAGCCGAGGGCTGGCATTCAGCTAATGATCGCCCTTTCCCCTTTCTTCCTTAAACTCGAGTACGGCAGCTCTGCTCCCTTGTGTCCTCTCGGCTTGGTGAAACC
This sequence comes from Pseudorhombus dupliciocellatus, assembly GCA_016785235.1. Lineage (NCBI taxonomy): Eukaryota > Metazoa > Chordata > Actinopteri > Pleuronectiformes > Paralichthyidae > Pseudorhombus > Pseudorhombus dupliciocellatus. The sequence continues at coordinate 1,829,232 of JAFBJW010000040.1, forward strand.
GGATGACCACGATATTTAAATTGCATAGCATGCACGCGGCATCGCTCGCTCTTACTCCCTGCTCCTGGAATCACGATATGGCACCTTTTGACCTCCCCTGAACAGACCGGGGATTTTTTTTTCCTCCATCAACTTCTCTTTTCTCATTTCTTTTTTTGCCTCTGCTAATCGTCCACTTATTCTGAGTTCATTCTGCATGCCCCCCACCCCCTCCAAGTTACCGTGCCATAGCGAACACATTCTTCATTAGTTCCACTCATGCAGCTGTCCTCTGTCCTTGTGTCTTGCACCTGTTCTGTCTCAGGGGTCCCCTGTGCCTCCCCCCCCATGATCGCATCTCCCTATGGAGCTCTGGTCGAAGTTTAGCCACAGTTCGTCTGCATGTCTGAAATACGTCTCCCTGTCTTTTACTCAAGGTTATGTTGGGGTCGTCATATAACCGATATTGTTTTAATTTAACTTGTTGAATATAAAGTAATGATCTTATTTGATCTTATCTTTGCCCACCTTCATTGGAAAGCATAAAAACGTTTTTTTAACCTGATCATTTGTTCTGACTTTCTTGTTTTTTCTGTTGCATTTGCGTTATTTTTTTTTTACAAAATCCAGGGCTGAAGAGCCTTTTAATGGTTGAGATGGATCATAAACTTGTGGTTTCCCCACATGAGGAGCTTTCTTTAGGTCTGTAGTTTAACAGTCTAAGTGGATAGCATTAATTAAAAGGCTCAACTGCAGTTCAGGCGTCCTTTAACAGTGGGAACGATTCAGGATCAGGTTTAAGGTTCATAACTGTAGTACTTAGACTCATAGTTAGTCATGAGTGTGTCTTAGATACAACGTGCCAGGATTAGTTCCCTCTGAAGAGCAGGTGAAGTTAGACCGCGGTGGATTGTGGGAAGATTTACTGGGTTGTCAGAGAGCACTTCTCTTTGAGGGGAAAGTCAAAGCTGGAGTGGATTACTTTTTTTTATATATATATTTGAACCCTTGTGCGATGTTTGGTGCTTCTTTGTGCCGGTGTCAGAGACGACCCTTCGTGTGATGAAATTCTTATTCAAGATTTATTCCTTTGGGGTTTTTATCCCTCACTTGAATAAGAATATTTATGAGCATTTACAAGGGAGTATTTGAGTTAAGGTTCTCATGTCACCAGTACACACTACCGAGCCTCAGCCGTGCCCGGCAGGACGGGCATTGTTACACAGGATTAGCATAATGGTATTTTACATAGGGCAGAACTATTACAGGTAATTCAATTTATATGTAAAACATAGCTGCTGGTGAGGCAGGTGGCCGGTGACAGCTCAGCTAACCTACGCTGCCCGGAGCGCCGGCTTTGCCAAATCAATTAATTACACCGTGCAATAAAAACCCAGTCTGCAGCCATGTTGAGAAACTGACAGTCAAAGATGCATTGATTTCCTGTTGTGTTTTTAGCGCTGAGTTAATTTGGGACGTCAGCAGGCGGCCAGTGCTGGTCCATGATAGTCCTGCCTCCTCGGTCTGTTCATTTGGTGCGGTCCTGAAGATTGGACTCACCGATTCACCGAATACTGAGATTACAGTGCTGATGTCGGGATTACCTCCAAGTCCGACTGCTGGAAGCCGACTGCCTGCGCTCACACACCAAACCGTCCTCTCCTTTACTTGCTCTGTGCCAATCACATTATCACGCTGCAACACCGCGCTGACTGCCGATCCGTCATGCATGCGAGCCGTCGCCGTAATGTTATCATGATAATGAGCATCTATTCATTCATGAATGACAGCCGACTTAATTTGGATTGACTGACTCCTTCTGATTTGCCAGGTTCACATGCTAACACCAAACCGCTGTCTTTTTTATGGAGCATTTATTTTGATTTTATTTCATTTACGGGGGCCATTGTTTTACGATCGACTCGTCATTCCTTTCTCGTTCGCCGTCGTCTTCCTCCTCTCCCACTTCCCCCTCGTGAATAATTCATGGGAATCATGCATAATTTAGGGGAAGCAGCCAGAGATTTACACAGCTCTTTGTGTCACTAAGTTTTGTTTGGTGGCATATTCAATAATTGTTTAATATATCAAATTGACTGGGAGCTGGGAGCGCAGCCCCGGCGTGCAGCCCTGCCTGATATGTCGGATTATGGCCGTGGCAAGCGCCAAATACTTTGGTCCACTACTCGACGTGGCTGCCAGGGGAACTTCCTGCTCGCTTCAGCAGCCATAATTCTTCATTTTCCTATTGGCTGAAGCACTTTTTGGGGAATTATGTGCAGCATGAAGTCGACACTAATGAAGTACACAGCCAGTGTACTCTCAGTCATTGTGTGAGGGATTGTGTTAGCCCTGCTGGGGAGGTGGGGGGGGTGGGTAGCTCCTTTGCTCATTACATTCATAGCAGTGAAATTGTTAATCAAATCTTCGGCACTAACTTGAATTTAGCTTTTCGCAGCGGACCCAACATTACGTGTCCTGATCTGTCCCTCCTCTGTAAATTATGGCTTTTCAATATGTTTTCTTCCTCCCCACGGCATTTGTGTAGGATTTTTATTTTTGCGTTTCAGTTGTGTGTTTCCATTTCCAAAGATTAATGTGCCAGCACAGCATGTTATTGTTTCCAATATTTCTGGCTTTCAAAATGTGTATTAGCTTTGGGATACACCTTTGTTTTATTTGTCTGAATAATGATCAGTTGAGATTATCCGGTATTTGGTTTTCTGGCTATGTCCTAAACAACATCAACACACACACACACAATGCAATAAAATCGGATCCTCTGGCAGCTTTACCTAACATCCAAACATCCATTGTTGTCCCCCCCCCCGGGTGTGTATTTATGACCGAAGGGAATGTCTTTGTCAAGTCCTATTTAATGAACTACTTCTCAACCACTTCCCTTATTTCATAACGCGACTTCTGCCTATGTGCTGTTTTTCCAGGGGAACTTGGGTCTTAAGTATTTGTGGATGGTGCTAATTTTATTTTTATTACTCTTGGGGGGAATTGCAACGTTAGTCTGTCCCCGTTTGGATCATTCTGCTGCAAATTGCCTGTGTTTTTTTTTTTTTTTTTTGGTCACTGACGTTTTTCATGCTGATTTGGGATCCTGAGAAACCTGCTGAACCCAAATGACACGTCTCAGATCCTAATTAATGGAGAAGGTTCAACATTCTGTGGAGTAGTTTTGTTACTTTCATCGGTGCATTTAAACAGTCTGTTATCCTCACCAGGAGCGCTAACAGCGTTGTGAGTGGTTGTTTAAGTCAAATTCAAATTGCAAATTGGCCATGAAGGCAACTGTAAACCCATTCATGTCCTTAGCAACCAGCCATCGCTTATTTTAACCTCCCTTTAGTCTTTGTAGCCACAGGGTTTAATGTTCATTATGTATGCAGAGTTCAATATTTAATTTGGAACAAGGAGACAATGGGAAACTCAAATTCTTTGCCACCGTGTCTTATCGATATCCCCGGCAGCAGCGCTGGGCAGATATTGGAAAGAAAACACTAAACCCTCTCTTGAAAATTACAATATAGCTCATATTTTAGAATCCAATGAGAGTCGAGTTTAATAAGATCTGATTGAGTCACTGTGAAGTGTGTGTGTGTGTGTGTGTGTGTGTGTGTGCAGCCTCCTCTCCGTCCAATTCCTGCTCTCTGCCACCACTCAACATTACGGTGACTAATTGAGCTCAGCTCCTGCTGACCGTTCACAGCTGCTAGGACTGACGAGAAGGGAAAGGTAGAATTCTTTTTATTTTATTTTTTAGTGAAATGGAAGGAAGTTTTCGTTGCATCGTTCCAATATCAAGGTGTTTTTTTTTTTTTACCCCACACCCGGCCGACAAAATATCCATCTCAATCGTTTCTTGACGTCGCAGGTCGACTGGGCAACCCCTCGATGGGATTGAATGAATTCATCGATTCGCATCCTAGTGACGGAAACGACCGTGGCTGCTTAATGGCATGAGAGAGAAATGTTGGATCACGATCTCTTCGACCGATGGAACCTCAGCCTGAACAGCTGTCGCCGTAATCCTCCCTCATTTCAGAACTCATGTCTGACGTCGCTCTTTGTTCTGTTTCCAGTGTGATGAGAGTCTTTGGCATGTTTGCCAGGTTCGTCCTCGCTGCTTTGGTGCAGATGAAATGGAGACGTCTCGCGTTCTCTCTCTGTCTCTCTCATTGTTGTAGTAAACTGACTTAATGCGTTGAGACAAATCTAAAGAACAGAAGTACATTGAACATCAGCCGCTCAGCTGAAGAACACGTCACACAGCGCAGTGTCAAAGCCAGCGCAGAGGTATCGTTTCCTCCGGCTTTCTTCCCAAACGTCACTCAACATCTGCCACTGAGAATCAAAGTCGAGAACACCTCGCTACCGGAGGACGCCGTCTGTCCTCTCGTCGCACACGCCGCCTTCTCAAGCTCTTACACAAGAATCCAACGGGCCAGTGCCAACAGCTGCAGGCACCAAACAAACTGGAGGAAACTGGCAGGAGCGGGAAATTGTTTGGGAAACAGTTGGATGTTAGGAGACGTCTCCTGCGTGTGTCCATCCCTCCACTTCTGGAAGAAAGAGGAAGGGACGGAGAGGAGGTGGATGTTTAAAGCAGCAGGTGTGAAAAAATTTTGTTTTATAAAGGAGGAACAATGTTTTGCTGCAAGGCGAGTTTCTGGTTGTATGAGGGAAAAAAAAAAAAAAATTAAGTTTAAATCCTCCACAGGCTCATTATCCGCGTTCTGGCCAAACGAGAGTAAAAAAGAAACCAAAGGCCAAGGTTACCTGGATGTGGCGAAGAGGAAAAGGAAGCAAACGAAGCGCGATGTGTCAAAATAAATGAGGGAGGCGGGGAGGGAGGTCTGAGGAGAGATCATAGGAGCGTGAGAGATGTCTACATGCAGCAGAGGAAAGAGCGTGAGTGAGTGAAGAGTGATGCGTGCGTGACAGCTGCAGCATCATTAGTGATTGCAGGGCCGAGGTCACTCATGACGCCGTGGTCATGCAGCTGCTGCAGCAAATAATGGACCTGATCTGTTATTTATTTTTTTTTTTTTACACTTACAACCCTGTAACATGTAATTAAAGATGGACAACAGCACGCCACTTTGTCTGCATCGCCCCCTGGTGGCTGGATATCTGGGGTACAAACCTCTGAAACAGGCAGCAAGTTTGGTTTCAATCCTTTTTCACTATTCAGTACATTGGTAGATTCGTATTTCTGTTGGTTTGGAAGTAATGCTACGCATAAAATGCCAGACGGATTAGCACAAGACTTAGGAAGAGGGGGCGGAGTCAGATCCTTCCTTGTTTGATTTCCCAGATTTGAATTAATGGAACCAAAAATATTTATTGAAGGACCTAATATCCAATTAAGTGTGTATATTTCTGATTATATTTTGTAGTTTGATGCTACAAAATCAGGGTAGAGCCTCACGATTGAAGCTGACCCAGGATTGGTCGATCATCAGGACCTGGCCGTGATAAATTGGTCACGTTTTCTTAACCACGTTGTCTCTGCTGGACCCACGGCTTCGGCTTCATTGTTGCGCCTGCTGGTTTCTCCATTCCAGCCAGCAGGAAGTCATTTGCCAGCGACTGTGGCCGCGTGATTAAAGATCTCTCGCCAGCCCGTGCCGGCCGGTCGACTGTGAAAAGCAGCGCGCGGCAGCGAAACACAGGGCGGCTGACAGGTTTACACAAGTGTTGCCGGCGTCTTCTGTGCTCGCACATCACCGCCGCTGCTGTTTTCCCGCGAGCCCCTGCGTGTGTTTGTGTGCGCCCGCATGCAGAGCGAATCTTCGCCCGCCTGCAGCCGTGCGAACGTGTCCTTGAATGCGGCCGATAGCAGCGGGAGCTCGTATGAAACCAACTTTATGGGCTGTGTGAGGCCATTACATGCGGGCAATAATAAAACTCACGCGTGTCGTCGCAGTGGCATGTGTTTCCCTCTCGGATCGTCGTGTGTTCGCGGCCCTCTCTCACTCCATTGAGCGCTGTGTGTGACCCGCTAATTCTGGGCTTAAAGCAATAATTGGAGCAGTGCTTGATGACCTCATCATCGAGTTATCTGCCTCACTGCTGTTTCTATAGGAAAGGAAAGGAGCGGGGACGTCACTGAACAGAGATCTCACCGGCTCCCTGGTTTCAGGAGGGGATTGTTCAATCTGCTGAACCTAATTATGAAACATTAGATGGGTGTTGAGTCGCTGAGTCTCTGTTCTTCACTTTAACACAGCGATTTATCAGCAGGTATCTGTCTTCTCTACTCCACAGCGTTTTTACAGTTTGTTCATATTCAAACCAATGAGCGTAGAGCTGACCCTCTAATCCAATCAGAGCAGGCGGGTCACACGAGAGCCCCTCCTCCTGCAGCGGCATCATCAAGACTCCGCCTTAATAATGTAGTAGCCTGTCGCGTTCAGGGATACGTTACGCCCAGAAAGTACTTTTACGTTGAAAGTTAGAACATCTAAAATGAAGCGCTCGCTTTAATCCCTTTGTATGCACGTTATTTCCTTTGCTCCTCCGCCGGCTGTCTTGAGCACTTTCGTGACTCAATGAAAATTGTAATAGACTGAAATCATGGCATCATCAGCCTGAGCGTCTCTATATCACTGCAGCACGTTTATAAAGAAAGAAAAACAAAAAAAAAACAAACAGCCGTCTCCAGCGGATCGTCACGTTTAACTTTTTCCTCTTTCTTCTGTCACATAAAGGCAGCGTTTCTTTTTTTTTTTTGGTCCCAGTTTATCTGCGGCAGCGCGAGACTCTGAACACATGCGAGACATATCTGCCGTGTCAGAAGCGTTTATCCGACGCTGCAGAGCCAGAGACTTTGACTCGGTGGACAAACAGAAACCCTACTCCTGAGGTTGACTCATGCCGCCTCCCACGGGCACGTCTGAATCATGCTAATGTTCTTAACAGTGGCTGTGTCTGGTGTGTGTGTGTGTGTGTGCGCGCGTGCTTTTCTCAGCTCTCTCAGACATGTTCAGCCCTTCATCCGTCTCTAATTGCCTCCACCTCACATATCATTTGTGTTCGTGCCGTAAAAAGTAACATAGCCGCTTGAGCACAGGGGATCCATAACCGTTTTTCCAGCCTATATGTTTTTTTATTGCCATATTTAGAGCCTTCATAAATATAGAGCAAAGCATCAGGGAAAAGGGAAGCAGCGGAGAAAAGAATGAGGGAAAAAAAAAAAAAAAAAAAATCCAAGCCAAGACACCTGCTGCTATTTCTGTAAAATGGAGGAGACGGACGAAGAGGATGACAGGCAGGACAGCACACACACACACACACACACACACACACACACACACACACAGCAGAGAGCGGAATAAAGCAAATACAGCATCAAGGAATATTTGCGCGAAAACTCACACTGAGAACAAATCACAAATTAGATTGCGCATTTAAACTCGGGATAAAAACACAGAAATCTGTCAAGCACAAGTCACTGCAGGCGTGTGCGCGCGTGCACGTTCTCATGCCTGCAGGCATTAAAAACACTCTCTCACATTCTCCCTCAGACACACACACACATTGTTTAGCATCCAGCCGGCGTTCGCTCATTGTTCTGCCGGAGCTGCAAGGTCAACAAGTTCCCTCCCCGATGGACTCAGTGTGGAGAGGGTGCGCGAGCACACTTTACATGCACGCATGCCGTATAAACAGAGAAGCATCTTCAGCTCTCCATTCTCTTCCTTGTCCTCATCCTCCTCCCGGCGAAAAGAACATAAATATGTGACGTCAAAGAAGCATTTACCGGCGCTGTTCTCTGACCCCGGCAACAAGGAACCAGATGAAATATTTATTCCCCCTCCTGCCTCGTGCGCTGTGCACGAGCAGCGCTCCCCTTCCAGCGGAGTATTGTAATGTTCAGTCATGGTAATGTGTGAATCTCGTTATTTCTCAGTATTTTTGCATTATTTATTATATTGCATTATTCCACTTGTTTTCTTAGTTTGCTGGTGTCGGGTTTGTTTTGCTGAAGCTCCAACACTTTCAAACACTGCGTGAACACATGTGGGAGAAACGCACTTCATTTAGGATGTTCAGGGCGAGTAGAAAACATTAACATGCAGTTACAAAGTGGTATATATACACCGGAAGTTGCCTCACTTTGTGTTGGAACTGTCCCGTTCCAATGTTTGGAGTTCGGTGTGGGGTGTGAATGACAGCGTTCTGCCCCTGCTTTCAAAAGATAACAATTCCCTCCGTGACAGAATGGTCCAGTCGGCGAAGGGAGGGATGTCGATTCTCAGGGTGAGGTCGCAGGTTTAGGAAAATCTGCGTAGATTTCCATCCTGGGCTTTGTTGACTTGCGGTGTGACGGCGGGCACCTTGCAGGCCGGCTGACTTTTAGCTTTTTAACTGATTACGAGTATCTCCCCACTTGGAGCTCAGTGTGACGTTGCGTGCACTTATCTTCAGTTCGCCAGACGGCCCGCCGCACACTCTGAAGGGAGGACGAAAATAAAAGAGAGGGTGAGGAAGACAAAAAGGAGGCTTTTATCACGACTCAATTAAAAGTTTCTTTTCATCTGCTGGCGGCACAGCAAAAGGTTGGATAACGTGTGTGTGCGCGCGAGTTCGCTGGGTACACAATGAGATGTGACTTTATTGTTCGCGCTGTTTGCAGCAAGGCAAGGCGGTTGAAGTCTCGTCTCCGCTCGTTGCCAAAAGCTGTCGACCACAGTTACGCCACACGTCACATGTAACAACCTCAAAACAACCACGTGAGCGGCTTCTTTTCTGTGAATATTACAGTGGGAAGTTAGCGTCACAGGGAGTGTACTCTGCACTGACGACAACAGATTATCCTCAGTGTGACTTCAGTGGTGACATGTGTAAGGATGAAAATATAGATATAAGAAAGTAAGTGTTCCCCAGTTGCTACCTGAAACCGTCCAGGGCTTACCTGATATTTGTCTTTCTTACTTTCTTTCTTATCGTTGGTTCCCTCATGTCGTGTCCCTTCCATTTAATTTCTTGCCCTGGAAACCTTTCAGTGCCCTCTTATATTCATCTTTGTATCTCTCTCTCTCTCTCTCTCTCATTTTCTGCCCCTTTCACTCAATTCCCCCTCCACTAATTCTAATTAAAGACAAGAAACGTCATCTTTTATTAATGAAGCTGTTAATGAAACAGGGCCACTTTTGTCAAGGACAAAAATTTTTTTTAACCAATTAATTTATAGCAATTAAAGTTGGAGAAAAAGATTCTCCCAGAAGGGTGTTTTCCTCCAGCTCCCCTGGTGGGGTGGGTTTTGTTTTGCTTTTCTTTCAATCCATATGCTAAAAGCCTGAATTCCTCATAGGGTTTTTTGAAGACAATGATCTACCAGATATATTCAGGGTAAAATGGAGTTGTTGTTCTCTTTGTCTCTCTTTGTATTGCTGTCAGTATTTCCTTAGGCTGAATCATTAAGGAAATTAAGACATCATATCGTTACGATAATACTGGTCAGGTTCTACTCAGATCATCCCCCCCCTCCAGCCACTGCCTCTTGAATAAACACCTGAGAAACACCTGAAGCAGACAGAGGACTGTAGTTTCATGACAGTAAACTAATTTCTTTATTTGTTTTTAATGGGGAAACTCATTGCTGGTGTAAAGCAACAGCTCCACATCCATTCAGTCTCTTTGTTTCCTTCGTACCTGCAAAGAACAGGGGTGAGGATGCGTCCACTTTCAGATTCACAGGCAGTCGCAGCAGTGACAGGAAGCGCAGCTCCTCCAGTGACACCCTAATTAGCCGGAGAGGAACCGAGCGTTAAAACCATCTGCGTCTCCCTTGAGTGGTGTGTTGCTGACAAAATTGCTCCGCGGCAATTTGCGAATGCAACCCTCTCTTCATGTGTGTGCGTCTCGTTCGCCTGCGTACGAGGAAACACGCCATTAAACCGAGCGGAGCGCTGCACGGGCCCCCCCCCCCCCCCCCCGCGCTGCACGGGCCCCCCCCCCCCCTCCCCCACACGTGAAAACCTGTAGCTCTCTCTCGCCGTTCCTACTTCACAAGTCAGCTTTTTATTGTTAGCGATCGGCTCAGGAGCGGCTGCACAGTCACCTCCCATGGAGACAGAGATGCATGGACTGACCTGCTGAAAACCTCATCAACCCTCATTAAAGACAAAGAAAAGTCAGAAGCTGAGTCGTTTTTTTTCCCGAATGCGTTGGAAAAAAAAGACAAGAAGAAGAATTGTGTGAATTTAATGAAAGGTGTTCACGTGCATGGCTGCAGGTGACGCGTGTTCTTAGTGAATAGTCAGTGGATTTAGACTAGGGAGGCAAATCGCAAAGATCCGTCCCTGATCAGCACCTGATCCTCCCATCGTGATCCGTATTCCATCCTGTGGTTTTTTTGTCAAAACAGAAAAACTGGAGCAAAACCCAAAGCTCCTCAATCAGCAGGGGTTATAAAACATTCCAAGCATTTGAGTTGGATTTCTGCTACAGGTGACAGTTGCAGCTCTGTCGTTCTCAACGCAGATTACAGGGCAGCCTAATGACTGTATCTCTGAATTAATGATTTAAGATGCCGACCTCCCTTCGCTAATGATCGAATCCCGCACCGTTCCTCCTCTCATTCCCTCGTGACCGGACTTCAACCTCAAACTGGCCCGTTAGAGCGGAGGAGAGGAGGAATTGGACACGGTATCCCGTCCGCTCTGGATGGACGGGCGGCAGCGGTAATATGGTTTCTGAGTGCGGCGTGGCGAGAGGAGGTTGAAAATTTGATGTGCTGGGCATTTCTCAGTGCGTGGGCGTGCATGTGCAAGGAGAAAACAAAGGGAGCGCGTAGCTCCAGTTTTGCAGCAGTGTAATACATAAAACAAGAATCTTTGTGTGTGTGTGTGTGTGTGTCTGCATAAGTGTGCTTTTTGTTTTGCCCGAGCCGCCGTGTCATGTCCATGTCGCTCCCCGAGGCGGGTTCTGATGTGTTGCTATCTGAATTGGCGCCCTTCCACCCTCACTCATAACCCCTTTGCCCTGAAGGAAGCAAAAAAATTCTGTCTATCTTCGGCCTCCCCCCTCTGGGGTCCTGATCCGGTGGGTGTCCGTCCATCACGGCGCCTGAATGAATGTCCGCAGATGGTTCGCTTCGGCCCCACAGGCATCGAGAGCGAGATCTGATGAGGAGGCATTCCTGCGTTGTTGTTTTTTTTCCCCCGAACAGGGGGGTCGCCCTGTTTCGTTGCAGGCGGAAGAGGAAGATGTATTGTTGTGATCTGCGATTGCCTGATATCATTTGCGGGGATTATTCGATATGATGGAGTGTGTCACCTCTGCCATCGTACGCGTGCGTTTGCCATATGCGTGTCTGTGTCATATAATAGACAGTTTTCATTCCCTATCTCTGCACGAGGAAAACCTCAGTGCAGGTTTAATCCTGTTGATGCTAAAATCTGATTATGGGCACAGCCTTCAGCACAAAGGCAAAGTGTGTGTGTGTGTGTGTGTGTGTAAGAGGGAAGTAAGACAAAGATGAATGATAAAACACGTCTTCATGAATAGACAGGAATGTTTGCTTCTGGATTTCTGCATTTTATCTTGTTTAATTCGCCACCTTTTACTCTGGTGTCTCCAAAACGATCTCTGCTAAGAAGTTAAATACATTCCGAGGGGAAAGGCCACGCGGAGAACCCAGTCAGCCAGAAGACTGAAGCATTGACTGATGAAATATTGATTGCAAAAAAAAAAAAATCAAGAAATATTTTGAATGTAATTTAATCCCTAACCTTTTCATTGGTCCTTGTGTCAGCAGCGGAGAACGCAGCCAATTTCAGGGGCAGCGAACGTCCCGAGAATATTAACTCCTGAACCAAAAAAAAGAGATGGCGATCATTATGTGGTCAAGTCCCACTCGGAGGGTTTTCGCGCATTCTGGCGAGGCCCAGACGCTGGACTAAATTATTGTTATCAGCCCCCGCTCAGATACAATCTGTCAAACTGTCACGTTTGACTGCACGCTATTGATAAAACATCATATTGCCAGTTTTTGATTGTCAAACAGCGGCGAGATGAGTGAAGATGCAAAAGGGCAAATCCTCCTGCACGCTAATCTCGGCTGTGCTAATTTAAAACTTTCAAAAGTGGTTCCAGGTTGGTGCTGAAGGCGTAGCTGCAATTTATCAGTTGATCTGGTATCCAGTCTTCTCTGATCACGAGCTCGGGTTCGACACTCGGGTTCTAAAGATCATTCCACGATCACTGAAGTGAGAAAGTTCCAGGGGAACTTTGACTTGCAGGGATGAATGCGATGTCACTCCTTCGTAGAGGTTAGCGGCTGAGAATTTCGAATTTCCAAATTGGATCAAAGTAATTGGTTAAATGATGATTTTGTGGATTCATCCTTCGAAGCACTCGGTATCTCCCCGTAGAGATGAGATGTGGCTAATTCAGCGCAGCAACTGATCTCATGTTTTCATTGTAGCGCACGTCTGGATCGCTGGCTTATCTGAAACGATCGTGTGCCTGTTCAGCCTCGACGTGTGTCTTTCTGCGGCCAGCTGTTAGACTCATTACTTCAACTTTAAGACGGTTTCTCTGAGGTTTCCTTGTTACGGCATCTTCTCAGTTCCCTTCTCACCCAAAGAGGGATTCACACTGTGTAATGGAGCTGGCATTTCACCGCGTGTCAGTGGTCGTGTGTTCATCACAGAAAGACAGAGCGAAACATTTAATGCATTCCGGACTTTGTTCTCATGAAACAAGACGCATGAAAGTACTGTTGTGACCCCGAGGCCCCTCCTTTAGGGACCTATGTGAGCAGGCTAAGGTGTTTGTGACTGGTTGATTGGACCATTATCACAGTGGACAACAGGCTGGAAGGTAGAGACGGAACAAATAGATCATCAATGCAGCCAAACAGCCGCGGTCGTATTTCCAAACTATTTAATCTTAGCCCTAGGAGTTTTTTCCTAATGGCGATGAAACTTTACTCTGAGTAAAGCTGAGCTTTAAGATGTATGCAGACAATGGTTTGAGTAACTTTTTATCAAGGAACAGAGACAATTTACCAGCTCAGAGAAAAGACCAGTTTGACCCCGTTAGTTTATGGGTGACATTATGACCACAGTGATGAATGGACAGTGGACCAGTCGGCGTCGGTGTATTCATCCTAACAACACAACAGCAGGAGGTGCGGATAATGCGGCCGCATCCACATCAGCTACGTATTCAAAGTCGCCATGTTGCGAGCCCGTGTAAGAAGTCCGACCTTGTACCCTGTTCCAAGTGACGCCCAGCTGTGTGTTAAGTGAAATAGAAATTTATTCCAGTTGACAAACACGTCGTCCTGTTTTTGATGCCGCCCCAACGACAGCAGGTTACTCAACTGTCTTCACAAAGACCGCAGCTTTTAATGAAAGTTTAGAGCCAAGTTGGCCAACTTTGGCCTCAATAACTTTGCATTTGACGCGTGATTGTTTTACAATGTGTCAGCCAGGCTGCCATCAGCAGACTTCATACTGGAGATAAGCGGTGCACTCCGGCTCGGACATTCACATTCAACTTACGTCAGTCAAGGAGGTCTGACAACACACTCCTCAAAGAATCGTCTTGATGAGGCCTTGTTTTCTGTTTCCCCTGAAAGACCCTTAATGGAGACTCTACTTTCAGAGCTAAAACGCTTTGTCAATACCTCTTGTCACAGAGTGGTCAATTGGCCCACAAGTCAATATTCAACGTCCCTTAAAACGTTAATTGGAAGCTATATTTGAATAAATCTTTTCTAGTCTCATCACCCACTCAGAGCTCTTCACCGTGCAGGTCACATTCACCTGTTCATTTATGTGATGTCAGAGGCGTTTTCTTTCCCAAGGACACTTTGACATGTGGACTAGAGCTGCCAGGCGTCAAACCAACAATCCTCTGATTGCCTGAAAAGTCGCTCTACCTCCTGAAGCATCTGATAAACAGCCATTCTTCAAATGCCAGCTCCATAGTTTCCAATTAAAGCTGTCATGGTCTGAGCGCAGTCGTCCCTCTGACCACAGAACGCTCCACAAACACCAGAGAAGGAAGCGTGAATGAGGCGAAGCCAGGCGAGAACAGAGGAGAGCGGATCATCCATTAAACATGAACGCCGACCAGGGCTGAGGTTTCATTGTGTTTGTAATTGTGAATATTTGATGAGGCACAAAGACAACTCACTTAGCACACAGCCATACGCTAACAATGGTGGTGTGAGTTGCCAGGCTTGTGAAAGGCGTGACAGGGCCTCCCCCTGGTTCTGACTGCTGGGGACACTGCCACACACACACACACACACACACACACACACACCGCAGTTGTGTCTGTGCAGCGCTGTGTAGGATGACACTTCAGCTCTGAAAGCCAAAACAATATCAAGCTGCTGGGATTGGACTTGCGTCTGCCCCGCTGTTCTCAAGAGGGACCACATACCAGGCCCCTGCATCACTCACACTTCACCTCACCGCCTCCCGCTAGCTAAAGGGCTGGATGCCCTTCAATGTCCCCCCCCCCCCCCCCCACCCCCTTTGTTCCATTTTCCTCTCCCGCTTAAAGAGAAATTCCACTTTATTACCACCTGCATGTGAAGCCACACTGGGGCTGCGGCGGGGGCGGAGTTGTTCGCCGTCGTCCGCTTCAGAAATTGAGAGGTTCAACTGTTTGACTGTGATGTCCTCACTTTTAACATCCATCTGTTTAATCTGAATATTCATCGAAAAGGAGAAGGAATCAGAAATCCTAAATTATTGTGATTGGTTACAGGCGACTTTCCTCATGCACTTTATTTCAGACGTGGTTCCCAACCTGTCGCGCTCTCACGCAGCCGGAATTTGACCAGTTATGAACAAATCTGTGGAAATATGAGTTCTAACTTTGTCGCGTCTCTCCAGCCTCCCGTGCCTTCGTTCCCTCGCTCAGCGTCTCTTCGCTCATTATGGCTCTCTGTCACTTTCCTTCTTCCTTTCCCCTCCTGCTCTTTCTCCCACTCTCCCTCCCACTGGTATTATGCTTCTCCCTCTCCTGCCACTTCTCACCCAACTTTTTAAACTACTTCTCGCTAATTACCTCTTCCTCGTGTCTCCTGCCTGCGACTAAATGACAATGGATGTCTGCTCTCCTGGCTCCCCGCCCCTGCGCTGCCTTCAGAACCTACATTGGTAACACAGTGTGACATTAAGCCGCTCGCACTTACAGGGCCCCCAAGTTGAAAGTGTCACTTCATTTAAGGGGAGTCGACTAAAGAGCTTCCTCCGCTGCGCGACAGACAAAACGCCTCGAACCGAGAATCCGTCTGGAACAGGACGCAGCGGCTCACCGGCGTCGGGGGCAGCGGCCGTCGCGAGCGATCGCCTCGCTGGCGGAAATCAGACGACAGCCAGACGAGTGAGACGCCCGCTGATTTTCCTGCGGATTATTGTTTTGTTTTCAGAATTGCTTATTTCATGCTTGTCTGAGCGAGGCCTGTCTTAGTCGGGCGTGTGTGTTTCTTTAATGGCCTTCCATGAATATTACATTTGTGGCAGCAGACGAACACGATCACCAGGGAGAGGAAGAGGAAGAGGAAATATGATAATGGAGCTTAACAGGGAGACGGAGTATGAGAATGAGAAGAATCAAAGTGAAAAGACTTGAAAAGAGGGGAGTTAAAACGAGAAGAGGAGGATGAAGGATGACAATAGAACAAAACAACACGAGAAGAGAAGGGGGATGAAACAATTCAGATGGATTGAAATGACTGAGCCGAATAAAACCAAGGAAAGGAAAGGATGCGGGAAAAGGAAAGGATTGGCGAAGAAAGGAAACAAGGAAATCACCCAGAAATGAAAGGGAGAAATAAATCCGACCAGGGGAGGAAAGAAAGAAGGGAACAAAAAGGAAACTTTGAACGGGAACTGGAAGGAAAAGGACATGATACAGAAAGAAAGAAGCCAGGCGGAGAGAGGGGGAGAGGAAAGATGGAGTCGGTGGCCTGTGTGTGTGTGCAGTGTGAATGTTGATCAGGCGATTTCGCCGGCTTACCTTTGCATGCTCAAATACGCTGCTCTGCTCAGACTGAGGGAGCCTTGTTTATGGAGAGAAGACCAAATCCTCCAATCAAACATGTATGAGACAGCACATGCACACACACGCACACGCACACACACACATTTATTCCTCTCACAGACACAAACACAAAGACGCGTCTCTTGTGAAGGCGACACAAAAAAAAAAAACACAGCTCACTCCGGAGACGTGGAGGTGGCACAGAGGGCGCACCTGAAGGAAAACACAAACATGCACGCAATGTTGCGCGACACGCACACACAAGGGGATCCGGCTTATTTACTTACAGTATGGTACCTGCGACATTGGGGCCTTGGGGCGTCTCGGTTGTGCGTAGGCGTGTGCGTAATACCGCGCCACACGGGGGGGGGGGGGGTTCGGTGTTATGGGGGGGGGGTGATGTACATCTCAGTGCATATTCCCCCTGCTGCTGTGTTCGGTGTTATTGGTAGCACTGCTCTCTCCTGATGGAGTTTTTAATTAGAACTGCTGCTTTCAGATATATTTAAAAAAAATATATATATATATATAAAAAAATATATCTGTGCCAGAAAGAAAATATATATATGTTAAATCTGACTTTGTCCCAAGACTTTAAAATGTTCTTTCCACTTCATTCGGAGAAGTTACCTGTGTCTGTCGCAGACCTCGGACCGTGCGGTGCCGGATGTTTTTAAATCAGCTGTGAATCATCGTCCACAGTAGTCGTAAAAAAAAAAAAAAAAAGAAAATAGGTAAGTTCTGCGTGTGAGTAACTGAAAGACCCATTTATGTTGTGTTCGTCATATCTTCCTCTTGTTTATCTCATTTTTAAATTTTTTAATCTCGTGGGCAAGATTGACGAAGTTGGAAGCTGAAGTTGATTTTTACATTTTTTTAAAACTTTTTGGAGCCACATAAACCTGCCGTGAGAATCCTCCTGGTGTGTAGGTTCGGTAATAGGTGGTTAGAATATATTTATACAATTCAAGACGATGCAAACTCCACAGCTGGGACTCGGACCGGGAGCCTTGTAGCTGGGAGGCGACAGTAACAGCAAAATAATAACCCGGCTTTAAGAGCTGGTCTGCTTCTCCCCGTCTCCGTTCATATGTTGTGTTTATTCCTGTGTCTGAACACACAGCAAATGGTGTCCTCCTGTCACCGGTGGCTCGGCAAATTCTAATAAGTGAAACTGAAAGGAAACACAAATGACCTGCTCCCCCCAGTCTCCCCGAAACCCACATGTGGCGTGATTGACTTGTTTTCACACAAACAGATGCTATTTTCCAAAATAATAATAACAAAAAAATGAGCTAAATATAACTAGTATTCATGTGTTGTGGCTCCTCGGCTGCTCTTTCCGTCCGGACGGACGGGTCCAGGGCAGAAAAGCCTCATTGTTGCTGTGCTATCGGGTCCTGGAGCATCGCTGTGTGACAGAACAATGTCACAGCCTGTCACACACTCCACAGCCACGACCAACACGCCGCTCTTTGGCCCCTGAGGCGTCTGGAGGTCTCGGCCCCCGGGGGTGGTTCATGTGTGAGTGTGTTCCTGATGGACTCTGGTGGTTTTGCATGGTTTCATCTGAGCACCCTCAAGTGTACGGCGGCCCCGAGGTGTCAGGAACCAGTGAGACCCTCCTCTTATCTTCCCTTTATTGCCATGCACCACCAGCGCCGGCCGTCCATCTGCGCCGCAGCGTGTGCGCGCGCGTGGGAGCGATGGTTAAGCGCCTACCGTCGGCCTCGCCGCGCGCCGCCACGACTTCAGGCTGCCAATTAAAAACAAGTCATTCACTTATCAGGAGTGTCTGTTCCCTCCCACTCAAATCACATCTCCTCTGCTTCCCTTTACCAGTGCCACGATTCTGTGTGTGTGTGTGCACGCGTAAGGGGCACTTCTCAATCTGACACTTCACTGCGTATGAAATTTAATTAAACACGCTTCACACATACACAGAAATACACCTACTGGAAAAATCGTATGCAAATTCAACACAGAAATGCCGTACACATTTTTCATTATATGCACATTTCCTCATGCGCGGACCCATTTCCTGTCCTATTATTTCCTCCTCGGAGGCTAATGTGGCTTTTCCAGTCGGAGCATCTCGCCGGCCGCCCCGTGTGAGGCGGAGCGTGCAGCTGCGAGGGTCAAGTGCCTCCTGCAAAAGGTTAAATTATGGATCAGCTCCGTGCTTAATCTTGAGCACGCTCCTGACTGAGGAGCGTGCTCGGGAGGATCCCGGGCCCCTGCGACCACCTTGAGGTACCCTTGAGCAAGGCACTTAACCCCCGCCGACTGCTGCAGTGGCGCCGCTCGGCAGCCGGCGGGTCGGACCGCCGACAGATGGCTGAGCTGGGCAGCTTCCAGGTCTGTGAGTGTCAGCGCGGCGCAGGGTGCTCAGTCAACTTGAAGTGTTGGGTGGTTTGTTCCAAACCAGCAGGCTAAAGTGTTTACCCAATACTTGTGCGCAGTTATATTGAATCCACTCTTCAGAAAGCCGGCGGCTGGAAAGAAGTCGTCGCCCTCGAACATTCAGCTCGAGTTGTTTCTGAGGACGTTTTATTCAAATATAACGCGACTCCATCTTGATTTCCTGTGAATAACTCCAGAGTCTGTTTCCCATTTAAATAGCAGCAGGAATTCCACTATAGACGGAGGAGTCACTCTCTGTAGTACTTTCTGTATAAATACTCTATCCACTGAGAAAAAGGAATCAGCTCATACTCTAACTGTCTCGCAATGAGCAGCCGGGACTCAGAGAAACTTTGTGATGTCACAGCAAACAAAGCCTCTCCTCTGATTGGCCGACCGACCTGTTCTTCCAAGAACTTCATTCAAGTCCACATGGGCGGAAACATTTGACCTTTCAGTTTCTTTTTCCCTCAGCTTTGCAGTATCTTCTATGGTGCTGGGCGTCAACCACGCGCCTTTAACCGGTTAACTACTGGACGCATTACAGTGATAACCACGTCAGTGGCCCACTGAAACCAAAATACTGGTAACTAAATCTTCAGAAAACATGTTTATCTTGCAGATTTTCCTCCTCAGACTCTTGCAGGTGACCTACTTCCACGTCATTAGCAGATACAGTGAGGCCGCTGTACAGTAGCTGGATGATCACGCCTCTAAATTAAGATGCAGCCGTTTGATGTACGACCAAACGCCGCTGTTCATATTCCACGTGCTTACTACCGTCACCTCCCAGGTCTTTATTTGGCGAGTGTGTGTGTGACGCGGGAGTTGACATGCATGTTTGATGTCTTGAACTCGTGGATGACAGCCGCTTCACGCACACACCCACCAGCGCGGGATCCCTCCCCGCAGGGGCGTTATTTCAACCCATCACCATGCTCGTCTTCGCTCAGGTTCAGATGCGTGCGCCGGTCGGCCCGCTGGGACTCTCTGTGCCGTGGCGTGAAGGAAGAGATACCGTGGGAGAAAAGAAACCGGAGTTCAGCTCGGGTTCTTCCATTTTGCAAGTGAGGCAAAGCTCGCGAGGGAGGCTGAGTGGTTTTTGTCGATAGTTGGCTTAACCCACACGCAACTTAAACCCACCGGCCGCTGCTTTGAAGAGTTTTCAAGTGTTTAAACCAGCAGCCTTCTGGAGCCCATGCATCCGGACGCTACCTTTTCAATGTTGGTAACTTTTCTGCCTTTTCAATCACTAGCATTTGGTGCATATCAGCAAAGCGTAAACACAAAGGCAGACACGCCCACAAAACGCTCATAGGGGCCCATGCTGTGGTCCAGACTATAATTCACTCTACTCTGCACTGTTGGGACAAACTGCACCTCCTGATGCAATCAGAGGAAAGTATACCTCAGGGAGTCGAGCTGTGGAAAGAAGAAAGAGAAAGGAAAGAGAAAGGCTGTCAAACGGCAGGGAAAATATTGTGACAACTAATAAATACATAACATATTTATGAGAACAACAGTGTTGGGAACGAAGGCATCATGGATCTTTTGATAGAAATACTTTGCCCAGTAGTGAACATCTGATTTCACGTCTGTTCCCTCTCTCTGGTGTCCCGGTGCGACCCCGGGGAGACGGTTTGGTTCGACCCATTCGCTCCCAGCCCCGGCCTATCGCCGACGGGAGGCTCTCAGATTAGGACCCTTTTAGGACCTTGTAATTTCCTCCGGCTGCCTCCCTTAAAATTCCTCCTCTCAGAGCCGCACTTCTCACACTCGGTGTCACAAATGGCAGGACGGGCTTTAGGTGGCTTATGCAACAGTCCATTAAGTTTGCCGTAGAAATGGCCTGTATCGCCTGAGAGCGGCTGCGGCAGACACCTAGAGATAAGTAATGTCAGAAACAGACAGCGATACGGATGGGGCCTCTTACATCTTTTATGGAACATTAGACTGAGTGAGGAGATGACCTAATTTGAATTGATTCGGCGTGTATTTGTGCTCAGGAGAGCACATACAGAGACACGCAGTCACAAAACGACACACACGCACACGCACACACTCAATCACAGCTGATCCAGGCGTCTCTGCTCAGAGTGCAGGAGCCAGCTGTGGTGTAAAATCTTAGACGCTTTCAGCCGAATGAGCTCGAGCTTGATTACACTGCGCTCTTCTCCCTGCTGCCCATATGTATTAATGAGGCAGCTCTCCGCTCTCAGCACTGTTGTTGTGCAGCTCGTGGTCCAGTGGGCTGCTGGCCCACAGATGTAATTGTTTTAACGTGCTAACTGTACGCCCGCTCTATTAGGACCAAAGCAGAGGTTCTTTTTTTACCCCGCTGCAGAATAGGGAAGTAGACATCTTGTCGGAGCAGCACTTATTGCAGCGCACGGGCTGAAGGAGTGTTTCAGCACTTTGTGTGCAGGATTCAGGATGACAAGATGCGTTCGTCTTCAGTCCTCCTCTTCCTGTGCTTCATCAGCCTGTGTAATTACAGCGCTGTGGCACTGGCCGTTGGCAGCGGATATAGAACTGCATTGTTTGAGTGTGTCATTTTAAGTAAACAAAGCAGGTAAAGCAACAGCGGGTGGGCATCGCAAAGAGATAGGAGGTAGCGTTTGAGGCAGAGGCTGAAAAGAGGAGCTGCAGCAATGGACAGTTTGAGGAAAGTTATGTCTTCTGTAATTAATCCTTTGAAATGAATGTGAAAATGAGCTTTATATTTATATTTTTTCACTCAAGTTTCAGCTTCCAATTTTTTCCAAGTTTCAATTTTTACATTTGTATTTGGTAGAAGATCAGAAAGTCCTGTTTTAACTTTGAAAGATGCCACAAGGTCATCAGGCGTCAAACGCTCCTGTTGGCTGACTCATCTCAGAACCACATCTGCAAAATATTTCCATTTTATTTTTTAAACCTTTTGTGCTTCAACGCTTGTTTTGTGTGTAGCGTGGGGGAGAAGTTATAACACAATTAATTAAATGTTACTGAAGTCAAGGCAGACGGTTCAGAGGATCAGGAATTAATTATTGAGGATCTGAAATGATAAATATGTGAGGTATCAGCACGAAAAATGTCAAAGAAATCATTATTAAATATTTCTCACTGTTCAAACAGCAGCTACTTTAATCAGTGACGGAAATGCCACTGCAATCATCGGAGGCTGTGATTAAACAAACAGGATTTATAGGCTGTGACCTCACCAGGCTCAAACATCACTGTAACAATATAATTACATCCAACCATTTTGGCTTTGATTGTGTACAGACTCAAAGAAGAAGTCACTGGGGCCCAGGAAGGACACCTGGGGTGTCCCACAAGCACAGGCAGGTCGGTTAGAAGTGGAGCCGTCAAACCTCTAGTGGAGGATTTAGAACAGGCACTGCAGGAAATAGAAGATGTCTTTATTTTAGCGATTGGTTTGCACAGACCTCTCAGACCAAAGCGAGACATTGGAGGTCAAATAACTTTGTAACGGCTATGTGATGGCAAACGATCACAGTGTTCTGAGAGAGTGCAAGTATTGATGATATTTCATAGAGAAAAATAAACTTGTATTTCTTTTGGAGTATTCTTTCAGGACAGAACGAGGGCTTCCTTCAAATCACTGCCTGGTTTGGCTGGAACCAGAATCAAAAAGAGCTTTCATCCCGACTGTTCCATCTTGATTCAGATGGGTGATCCGTCTGTGAGCGCCTGGCACTTTGTTAACAAAAGTCTTAGGACACTCTCGCCTGGTGAAGGCTCATTTAAAAACCTTACAGTATGTAGAGGCGGGTTTACAAGGATTATGAGGATGTTTCTCAATGAGGTCAGGGAACTCTTCTGTTTAACATTGTAGTAGCTCATCAAATCCCTCAAAGTTTCTCCATCGCTTTTTTCTTTTTTTCTTTTTCTTTTCTGACAGTCACTCTTAAAGCCGTTTGAGTTAACCAAGGAGAGGAAGGTGTCACATTGAAAGCTGCAATTAGACATCAAGCAGAGAAGTGAAGCCATCTTTGGTAGCGTCAGCATCAAGGCAGGTCCCACTGCAGCATCTTAAGATACTTTTAAGGAGCATTTTTAATAAAGCCCTGTCTTGTCAGCCCAGTTCTCAGCCATGTGAGGCGTAAATGAAGAATCACTACACCACCACAGTGTGCTTAAAACCCACATCAATGACACGGCTTTGTTCCTGCTCCCCCTCTTCTTCATCCCCACCTCTGCACTGCCTCCTCTTCTTCTCCTCTGCACTGTATCATCTGCCTATTCTCTTTATAGCAGGATTAATTGCCCTTGAATGATTTTATAATTGAGAGATGCTGGTGTCCCGGGTGACGCGGAGGCAAAGTCAGTAATAGCCCTTGGAAGTCCTGGAATGGATATAAAGGAAGGTGGCGCCGCAGCCCATCAGGCAGAGTTAATAGTGGGAGAGTGCTTGACTTTGTGTGCAGGTGCCTGTTTGCCCACCGACAAAAACATGGTAATTGGAAATGAGCTGATGAATGCACGCACAAATGGTTCATGAAGCCCACACAGCTTTTGCCTGAAATGTGTGTTGATACACACACACACTCTTGGTATCCCCTACACAAGCTGTGCCCATAAACAGATGTTCACTTGAAATGCATAATTTTCTCATAAATAGCGCTTGTGAATGCTCCACAGTAGGTGTGCAGACATGAATAATTGATAGCACATTTATGGATATTGGGTCGAACAAGTTCCCGAGGTTCATGCAGATGTTGCTGGGTTTGAATATCATTAGCGAGGCTGTCTTCCAGCCCAGGTCAGGCCCACGCACTTCAGCCTTGTTTTACAATCAAGACCAGGGATCTAGATCAGAATTGGAGGCTTTTCTGCCAAACCTGAGGAAAAAAGCTGAAGTCTGGCGTCGACGAGCGGAGCAGCCGACCGCGAGGGCCACGAGCTCGACGCTTTCTAAGCTGCTTTATAATCCAGTGAGGAGAAGCAAATGGCTCAAAGTGCTTTTATCACGTAACAAGGTAACGACACAGATTCCTCCATATGCACTCGCTCCAATTTGAATAAATGAAATGTTCATGATGATTGATTTGAGCCATAAAAACAAGCAAAAGCAATAAAAGTACAACACGTTGGAGAAATGAAATAAACACCTCGACTGACAGATACACATTGAATGTCTACTATATTGGTTGTAAGATTTAAGTGTTTAAAATATAAAGATCTTAATATCGCAAACGCTAAAAAGCAGCCTTGGTCTCACACACACACTGAGCGAGAGGTCCAGAAAGATTTACTGTAGCTATATTTGATTTTTAAAATGAGTTCCGTCTGTGAGCCTGTCCTCACGGTATAAGACTCCTTTTTATGAACTTTTCAACTTGGGAAAGAAAAGGACTGTGACACATTCACACACACAAAGCAGAACTCTGTGAAAGGAACATTTCCACTCTCTCAGTCCTGCTGATATTTCCAATAGAGCGTGTTTTTTCCTCTTTTACCCATCGTTTTGACCATGTGCATAAAACCACAGGAGCCATTTTGAAGCCCAGCAGAGTGACTCTGCCCTTTGAGGCTGTTTTTAAGCACAGCTCTACGTCCGGGCCCCCGAGGCCTTAACTCTTTAGCTTGACAGCAGCCGACGAAGAAAAGAGAAACTTGCTTGGCCACACTTCATTCCCCCCAAAAAATCTGCGCTTAACACTTTGCCAGGCCTCGGTGACCCCTAATGTCGAGGGTGCATTAACAGCCCGAGCAGGTTGAACAGAGGCGCCGGTTTATACCCAGAGCTCCTCACTTGTTCCCAACCAGCCAGGTGGTTTTTATATTGGGTCAGAAAAAGAGCAATCACAAAGCTTTTCGGTGAGCGGGGAGGGAGCAGAGTGCGTCTTTTTGGGGAGAAGTGGTTGGAAATGTTAGACATGAGCAGCCTTAATAAAAATAGGAATGATGGGATCAATAAAGCTTGGATTGCCACCGTGAGGGGAACTGTTAGCGCGTCACTGGCTGGCTGACTTTAACAGGGAAACTCAGCTAAGTGGACGCCTGCTTTACGGCCCGAGCTGCTCCAATTACTCCCTGATAGACTGGTGCTTCAGGACTGACCGGAGATGACAGCGTTCGGACGCATTCTGAAATTGCACCTTGTTCAATGCGAGGGTGAAACATTCGCAGGTAATTCATAGAAGTTAACTAAATGTTGTTGGGGCTTCCTTATTATCTGCATGCCCAGCCTAATGCAACGCAATCACTCTGGTCGACAGTGAAAATTAAAAACGCCGGTGCCTGCATTATTCATGAGGAACAGGGAAAATAAGGTGCGGGAAGAAAGAGAAGGTTGGATTTTATATATAACGAGAGAACAAAACGTGTCCGAAAGAATTAACCTGCTGAAGTCTTCTTTTGGTGGGGAAAGCGCAACAAAGGATGACGCGTGACAACTCGACAGTTCTCGAGATAAATTGGAGTTAATGCAGTTCATGTTTGCGGGGTTGCGAAATACCTGAATGTTCGTCGGTGCATCTGAGCAGAGGTGACAGATGTGGGACGCAGCTCACCCCTCGACAGCCTCATTCAGACACACTGATTATTCACCATCTCGCAGTTTTACAGATGTTCTCCTCCCCTCTGCCTCTCCTCTCGCTCTGAAGCTGCCGCTTGCCTTGTGTTGACTCACTCGATAGGTGACGATGGTTCTGAGTAACGGGTCAGGCTTCTTCTTCTTCAGTTTTCCTGAGCATGACTAGTCCTGAAAGCTGAGAAGATGAAAGAGCCTTTATTTTTTCTTTGCCTCCTCCTGTATGATCCTCCTTCTCTCCTACTTCAGTGGCCACCCCACGCCCTCCTTTCTCTCCATCCCCTGCGAGCTAATGGAGCTATAATGGAACCATGAGTCTGAAGAGTTGTTTTCGTAAATGCCAGTCAAACAGAAATCAGCAGCCTGTTAAAAACCTCAAAGGCTCAGATAAAGGCTCAGATATCGTACGTGACACCCCTTTTCTTTTGTCCCCGGCAGACGCCTCTCTTCCATTTGTACATGCTTTCAGTGTGTTTTACAAAGATGTGGCACACATGCTTTTAATTCATCCACACTGTGCAGATTTTGATTTACCGTGCTGTTATCACACAAAGGGGTCTCACACACATTCGTGCCGCACTTTGTCGTTGTTGCTCCTGCTCGCTCAGCTCACCCTGTACTAACCCTCCCTGCAATCACCATGACGATTATTCCTAATGCAGCGATGGTCATTGTCTGCAGCCCGTCCAGTTTGTTGCGTAGTTTGAATTCTGCGCGAGACTCACTGTGTTAAAGGCTGCAGAATGTTTTCTTCATTCCGTTACATAGCCAAGCAGCTGAGGTTTTAGTTGAAGCATGGTTTAGCAATATTTATTATGTTTCCTAGCCAAAGAGTCAAATCATCTTCATTGCCCCCAGGAGCATTGTTATTCGTTGAATTCCCACCGTGATGGGTCACTGTGCTGTGAGAGCTGTGTTGCAGGAAGTGACTCTGTGACTCTATTAATGCTTGTGTTCGTTTCCTTGAGTTGTAACGTATTTAATTCTTGGTTTAGCTGTGGAGCAGAAAACATTAGATTCTGTTTTTTTTTTAAATCCACCTCTGTGCTTATTCTAATCTTATTTCTCTCTTTCTCTCTCCCTCCGGTGCTATTCCCTCGAAATGGCTGCAAATAAAGGTAAGAGTCCTTATTCTTTCTTTTTTTTTTTTTTATTACGCATGCATTTTGTTTATTGTGATGCTTGAGAGGAAATTTACAAGTGGCTTTGGGGACTTAATAAGACCTCTTTGGATAATTACTTTAAGAAAGCAATTAGTAAAACCCTTACATTGGAAGTAAGTAAACAGCCTCGTGGCACATTTCAAAGTAAACGGAGGAATATTCTTATTGTAAACGTCCACAGTGAAATGTTGTTGCGCTGATCTCCCGGGGTTTCGCCGGTTAGTGCTCATGCTATGGCAGCTCGGGGAAATGGAGAAATAACAATCTTTGGCTTGAGCGCTTAGGATGTCTACTTGAATATTTAATTAGTTTCAGCTTTGTGAGTGAGTTTATGGAGAAGGATTTTCATTTACAATATCAATCAGCTGCTGAGGTTCTGCTTTGCTCTAGTTCTCCCTGTGGTTTAGCTTTATGGGTTTCATGCCGTTCGTGACGGCTCTTAAATGAAAAGATAATGTTTTTTGTAAACTTTAACAGCTGCTTCTTTGCTGTGATTAGATGCGTTGTTGATTTATCTGTTTCCACTACTACTCTCCAAATGACTTAATCACAGCATTGGCAGCGGCGCTCGCAGAACAATGTGCTGCACCATCTAAATGACACTCTTTATTTTAGGGTGTCAGTGTGCCGAGCAGAAAGTGAGTCAGAATTAATTTGACATGACGCTTGATTCATTCAAATGTATCTGAAGGTTTTGCACAAAGACAGAAAAATAGCCTGGTCTTTGTTCGTCTGTGGTGTTGAAGTAGTTTCTGACTGTCTCCTACTGACCAAACCAGAGAGACCTAGATCTTGGACCTGGTCCGACTCGTTAGGTCCCGTTGTGTTGAGGTTCTGTTCCATTCCGTGTCTCTTGGATGCTTTGGTGTCTTCATTGTTTGGACCCTAATCACCATCAACTGACTCACTGACTCACACAATAGTCCAAACATCCCCCTACAGTGGAACAAATGTTGAATAAAAGGCCTAGACCGAGCGCCGACTCTGTAATCCTTCACTCCTTCTGTTTTCCTGATGTTGCAATGAGTGGAAATGAAAGTTACAGGCCTGAGCTTGATCAGAGACTCACATTTAGCCATGAGTCAGTGGAGGCCAGGCTTTGGTAAGGCCTGGTAAACACGATGAGTTGATGTGGTGTGGTGGTGGGGGTGGGGGGGGTCTTTGATGTCCCCCCCCTCCCAGCAGGACAAGGACAATCTGCCTGAGCAGTGCCAGAGACAATAAGTCACTCTGGCACAATAAGAGAAGGGTCTCCAACTCTTGATGAGGTATTCCATATGGGAGGCTTAGCATCTCTAATGCCCCCCCCCCGCTTATTACCACTGTGATTATCAGCCATTGGTTTGCTTTATCATGGCCCTAAACCTCAGGGGATTTAATGAGCGTTGGGATGTAAAACCGTCTCCCCCCAAGGATGGGAAGGTCACAGGGATTGTTTGATGTGGCACCGAGGGTGTTTGTGTGTCTTTACACACCCTCTCTGCTGCTTGTGTGTTTGTGTTCATCACACTCTCAGCCTTTGTCAGAATTATTTATGTCCTCTGCGAGGATGGCACAGCATGTTGGGTTTTTGTAAAACCAGCAGAGAAGAAAACATGGATGAATATAGTTTTTAGATGTGCACGCTTTGGTGATGATGAAGGAATCTGGGTAAAGCTGATGAGAGGACAGAGAGAGACAGAGAGAGAGAGAGAGAGAGGATGATCACACAGAGAGAGGCTACTGAAATGGCAGAATGAGTTGCACTGTTGTGGCTGTCGAGGGTATGCCAGTGTAATTGTTCTCATTATGGCACCATCATGACTTGTGTTGTTTTGATGTCTGACTGCATCAGTTCGCCATTTCCTCTTCATCTTTCGCTGCAGTCTCAGTGGGCGTCATTATCAATAATTAAGAAATGGCAGGCACACCCGCATCTGTTGCAGCCACCTGACGAGATGCACACACACACACGCACACAGAAACACACACACTCGAACGTGGGGTGTATCAGTGGAATGGCAGGAGGCTTGGATGGCCCTTCATCTCTCGGTTCTCCATTAACCTTTCAGCAAGGCGCACGAGGCAGCTGGAGAAATGCAATAAATAATGAGTGAGAGTGTAGTCAAGAATCAGCTTATGAGTTATTAGTGTTTGTTTGGTCGCACCCATCTCCCAAAGAATCGGCAGATAATTTGCACTCTGCTGTGTTTGCCACCCACGGTTCAAACGATATGGCCGACTTTTGGGTTGACGCCTTCGCCAGACAATCTCCTGGAGGGATTAAGCTGCACATCCAGCGGTGATTATCAGTGTCAAAGCTCCATTAGTGCTTCCTGTTGCAAATTACAGCGAGGAGGATCCTTGTGTTTTGGGCTGAGAGGCTGAAGTGCTCATATGAGGGACTCAGACCTCAAACTGCAATGACACTTTGAGGAGCGCAGCTCTGCCAAGGCCAGACACTCCTACACATGTCTGTCTGGCTCCAGTAATAGAAAAACAGAGCTCTGATAATGTAATGTGCTCTTCATGGACCATGCCCTAACCTAAAGCCAAAGAAACAAGAGAAGCCAACAAACCTTGCACAAAAACAACGTCCTCAGTGGAGGTAATAAGGAGTTTGCAGCTTCCCCCGGAGTGTGTTTAGGGTCAGAATTAATTCATGACTCCTAATTAAGTTTTGTCTTGAGCTTCTGCTTCTCTAAAGTTCACAGCGAAACCCTCTCGTCCGGCTCCTCGGCCCACTCATTAAAATGACTAATTGATTGCGGGCCAAGACCAAGGCCAAAGAGGCAGTGTATCAATTATTAAGCTGCATTAATAGATTAAACTGGTGGAATGTGCAGAGCATTTAACTTATGTAACCCACTAAAAGTGGAAGTGATTATGAAGTTACTCTTTGACCACTCAAAAGAGGGAATTAAACAAAGTCCCTGTAGTCAAACCAATGCCCCCGCTATTCACCCTTAGGTTAGCCTGACCCTGCTAATGGTGTTCGACATAATTAACAACACTTTTATTCCCGCTTTTATGTTTCCTAATTCATATTTGCTTGTCTGCTGATGACAGACGAAGGCTGGGGACCACAGGGCCGAACCCACCCATATCATATCTCTACTCTCATCATTTAGCTTTTAGCATTTGTGTGTGTGTATGTGCTTAGGACTGTTTGTGTCAAATAGGACTCAGTGCCGACAGGTAGTGCTGGACAACAAGAGCATAACAACATCATAATCATAGGTAATCATAGCTGTTATTGTGTCTACTCTAGTTTGAGGTAGCTAACTGTAGGTTAGCACTGCATGCTGCCTGGGCCATGTGGACAGTGTGTTGCCACCAAGTGTCTTAAACACATAAATCAATAGCTCAGTCATCAAAATGGCCACCGGAAACCTGCATAATGATCTCATCAGGTGAGTCCAGGCCATTTGGGAAGTGGAGCGTTTATCATGAGTCAACATGTGTGGACAGAAGTGGTCCTGCAGAGGAACAGAGTGAATTCAGGCCATAATTTAACCTCCTTGGTGCTAAGACCTTTAGCCTCTTTGGTAGATGAGAGCTCCACACTAAGGATGAAATACAGGAAATAACCACAACTTCAGCAGGTATGGGAAAGCGAGCAAGCCTCTTATGACAAATGGCACGTCAGTCAGTCGGGCAGCCCATTGATTGGGCGGCCTCTGGCCGCGATTTATGCCTGCCATTCCTCTCCCATTTGAAGGGGGAGGTGTCAGGAAGTGACAGAGTTATGTACAAGTCCTCCACATGATTGGTGACCCCGAGGTGGACTTTTTAACCAACTGCCCCCTCCCAGACTGTGCTCCTGTAAAAAGCCACACGTGAGGAGGTGATGGAGTGGGATATGCTTCACCGCACTGTTGTGCAAACACTGCATGGATAGAATAACCCTCTCAGCTCTGATTAGGATGAAACTTGGACTTGCCATTGCCTTGATTAAATCTCCACGTCTTAACGTGGCCCCCATGGCATTGCGCTGCCGGGGTACAGCATGAAATGAACCTTTGCCATTTTTCAGCCGCGATTGCTTTATTGAACGTGGCGATGATGACCGGCAAGCGGCCGTGATTTTGTTTCTGTTGCTTACAAGATGAAAAACCAAAAAGTGTAGGAAATAAAACAACGGCGCAGGAAGGAGACGAAGAGCTGCGCCTGCTGCCACCTCCAATCCGACTCCTCTCCATCAGCTGCTCAGCTGACACAGATAAATCAGCAGAATGAATCTTAACAAATGTTTCATCCCATTGCAGTAATCAGCACTCTTTCCCGTACAAACTATAAATGGATGCCGACTGTATTTTTTATTTTTTTTTTCAATTGCTCTTTACCCAATTCCCTCCGGGCTGCGTGCAGCAGTCGGAGCTGAAAGGTTGGGAAGAGCAAGAGTGATCAGGGTTTAGATGCACTTGGCAGATGTTTCCTGTAATTCAGTGGTTGATGCAGGGAGCTGATAAGTGAATTGGTTTCCTGGTTCGGGCCGTGGAAGCCACTGAGCTCTGTTTTGGTACTTTGGCATGTGCACAGCTGTGTTTTTGTGGCTGGGTGCGTTTGCTGTTTTAAGAAGAGCTGGAGTCAAAATGAAGACTGAACATTTCTGACTGGTTTAGTGCTGAGCCCAGTAGTGCACAGCCAGGGCTCTAAAAATGTCAGAAGTTTGAAACCAGAGTTGGAAGTTTGGCGTGTAAGCCAAGAAAACTTTCTTCTTTTATTTGGGAACCAAATCAAAGTGTATAAAGTGACCCACTTTTCTTTGGTTTGAACCAAGCTTAGGTTCAGGAAGTTAAGAAGTGAAGTTTTTTAAAAGCATTTTGATGACACACAGTACATGGAATTGTATATCCCATCTCTTTCCGTTATAGTAGATCACAGACTTGGTCAAGGTCTGATGAAAGCATCAGTTTCTAACGTGCTTTAGAACAGGATTGAAAAAAAAAAATAATAATCTTCAACCTCCTTGGTGCAACATTGATGACGTGTTCTCATACATAACCATCCTGCGGAGGGGCAGAAATGTCAGGGGCACAGACTGTTTATTTTATTTATTTTTTTAATAGATTAATGCACGGTTGATAATGTTTACAGAAACAGCCTGAACCGACACTTTAACCAATTGAGTCCATGTTGTTTTTCGTGGTCAAAGGAACAGAATCGCGCTCTGTTGTTGGCGTTGTGACTGAGGCTAAGCCACGGGGTCACGGAGTGAAGACCTTTATCTGGCCAATCAGGCCCGGTCCACTTCAAACGTTAAGCCAATTAAGCGGTGTGTGGGCTGCAGTGCTTCACTCTCCCAACATAAGTGCTCTTTCGCTGCCTCTGGTAAAAGCCTGTCATCCTGGTGACACTTGTTAGCATGAGGGGTTCCAAACACACACACAAACACATGTTCCACACAACGCCCCATTCACCTGCATTAGCCTGATCCCCGGTCTTAATGAAATCCGCGACAGGGCAAAACAAATCCAGTTTGCCTTGCTCGGCACAAACTAGGTTGCCTCTGCCCCTTCTCCCATTTCTCCTCTTTCCCATTTTGACTAATGTAATTTATGCAAAAAAGAAATTATAAATAGCATATCAATACCGCCACAGTTTTCCGGGCCAGGCATGCAACACCACTCCCGGCTGTCAGGGTAAGTAGGTCGGGGTGTGTATCTAAAAACGCACTGACTTCACAGTCAACCCCCCCCCCCTCGGTGCCGTGTGTGTTTATGTGTGTGTGTGTCTGTGGAGAAGATTTAACAACAGTACACTCCAGGTCACATCCAAATAGAGACAAAAGACGGGAGGGAAGTGGCGGCGGAGTGTGGTTTGCACCAGAAGTTCCTTTCCATGAGCTCACAGGAGTTCAGAGGAATGAGTCTTGGTGAATTTGGGTTCACATCTGTTTTGCCTGGAAAGTTTGTCCATGGCGAGAGTGAAAAAAAAAAAAAAAAAAAAAAAAAAACAA